>WSTV01000269.1:0-34898 GCA_019632285.1 Tulasnella sp. 332 | reverse complement strand
TTCTTTTTTCTTTTTCTTCTTAAATTTCTTTTTGGCAACTACGCGAAGATGGTTCTCAAAGCTAACGCGAATTGGATTCGACCTAGACTTCAGTAATGTCTTGACGAAGAGAGCAATCGAACGTTTGGCCGAGGCCGATTCGTACGAGCTTGTCAAGGAGGTTCAAGAGTTTTTCGCCGATTACGCGCCCATCCTCCCATATCTATTCTCCCTCAACTACCTCCCATCCGACTCGACTTCACTCTATGGAACAACTTCCAACACCTGGAACCCTGACGCGCTGCAGCGATCCGCACAGGGTCTGGCCGCCGTGCTGTTGAGCTTGAAGAAGAAACCCGTGATTCGGTACGAGCGGATGAGCGGTATGGCCAAGAAGCTCGGGATCGAGGTGCAGGTAAACAAGCTCGGCTCGACCGACCCGGGGAACCTTCACCACGAGATGCTCACATTTTTTATTTTTCTTTTTATTTTCTTTTTCGTGGTGAAGCACGTTATCAAATCTAACGCGGCGCTGTTCGACTTCCGGCCCACGCAGGTCCCCCCTCTGCTGCTGATTATCGACAGGCTGAACGATCCCGTGACGCCGCTGCTGTCCCAATGGACGTACCAAGCTCTGGTGCACGAGATTTTGGGAATTCAAAACGGTCGGGTCGACCTGAGCCTCGTCCCAGATATTCGACCTGAACTACGGGTGCGTTATCGAAAATTCGATTCCCTGTCAACGGTCGAGCCAAATAGAGTGCCTATTTATGCTAAATGGGAGCCTTTTTTTTAAAAAAAAAAAAAAAAAAAAAACAGGAGATAACCCTCCTACCCCAATCCGACGCCTTCTTTGCTCAACACCTCAACGACAACTTCGGCGACCTTGGCGCGGCAGTACAAAAGCTAGTCACCGATTACCAGGCAAAGTCCCTCTCTCAGGCGCCGTCGTCCATCGAGACCATCGCGGACATGAAGCGGTTCGTAGAAGAATACCCCGAATTTCGCAAGCTCGGCGGGAACGTGAGCAAACATGTGGCGTTGATGGGTGAGCTCAGTAGGATCGTCGGGAGGGATCGGCTCTTGGACGCGAGTGAGGTGGAGCAGAGTTTGGCGGGTAGTGGCGGTGGACACGCAGCAGATTTGAAGGCAGTTCAGACGCTCATCGCGGCCCCCAACATCCCACCGGCGAATAAGCTGCGACTCGCCATTCTCTACGCTCTACGATATCAGAGGTCTTCCAGCCATGCGATAGTCGCGGTGACGGAATCCCTCACGAGGAACGGTGTGACCGCTGAAGAAGCAAAGGTCCGTTTCAATCTATCGTGTTTTGTCTATTGAGACATACTTAACCGCCCTTTTTTCGCAGCTCGTTAACATCGTTCTCAACGTCGCCGGCGCAGAGCAGAGACAAGACGACCTTTTCTCCAATGAGAATATCTTCTCTCGGGGTAAGAGTGCCCTAAAGGGCTTGAAGGTGCGTGTACAGTCCTTGCGTTCAATATAACTTCAACTCCCCTCATCTTTTGCTTTCTTTTACAGGGAGTTGAGAATGTGTACACTCAGCACTCGCCACATCTCGTCGACACCCTGGAAGTGCTTTTCAAGGGACGTTTGAAGGAGATGAGCTACCCTTTCTTGGACCCAGCGAAGGCTCTGACGGGGCTGGGTGGGTCGAATGCGACTGGCCAGAACGCAGGACAACGGTACGTGAAATAGGAGCATCCGCGCGTGAAGTACACCCGAACATAACTGATTTTGTGCATTCAGCCCTCAGGATGTCATAGTGTTTATGGTCGGGGGCACGACTTATGAGGAGGCGCACGCCATTTCGAAGGTCAACCGAGAATTGGGCAACTCGGCGAGGGTCCTCCTTGGCGGGACATGCGTACATAACTCTTCTAGGTATCAAGGGGTTCTCTTACCACTCCCTTCATAGGACTGCGGAACAACTCATCTCCCTGTTGTTTCTTTCTTCGTACTCTCAGCTTCTTGCACCAACTCATCACGGCACCTTTTGCACCCTCATCCACGCAACCACCTCGCGAGATTGCCACCACTTCCTCAACATCGAGCGCAGGCGATCGACCGGCGCTCAATCTTCAGCTCGGGGGCATCAACGTCAGCGTTGGCGGTGCTGGAGGCACGGGTGTCTACAGGAGCTCGAACGGGGAAGGCGTCAGTGTTCAGGCGGACGGATTGAAGGATGGGGTGCGGGACCTTTGGGGTAAGATGAGGCAAGGTGTGGAGAGGTTCGGTTGAATTTCCTTCTGCCTCGCAGAGTTTGTCATCGTTAGGTATCTACAGATAGGGGGAACGATAGGTGGTGGCAGGTGCACGACGCGGCCCATATCCGAAGGCGCAAACCTCCGTTCGAATGTTGTACGATCAGATGTCATTTGGCACACGGGGTGCGGGATCCTCAGTACACGGGGTGACCAATCAGTCAAGTGCAGCAAACTCGGAGCGGAGGCTCTCGAGTCTGAGCATGTTCGCCACTCCCTCAACAATGGGGAGCCATCCTTGATGCCCATCCTTGGACAGGCCAGACGCCCCAGCGCCCCATGTTAGGCGGCCGGGAGACTGGCCATCAAAAATTCCCCATGCTCAACTTTTGCCAGACTGATAGTGTCAAGCGCGGACGCGATGAAGCAGCGGCTCCCGGGAAAGTTGCTAGATACCACGAGCAGTTGATGGTTGATTGGTGATGCTAAGAAAGAGAGGAAATATGAGTAATGAAGGAGGGATTTGAGAGTGAAATGGGTGAGGGAGATGGGGTTTATAGTCTGCTGGTGGTTGGATGGGATTCAAATCATGGGTCAAGCCCAAATTGGTACTGCCTCGGCACCAAGGCTCACAAAAAGTTCAAAACAGTAAACAGTGTGACAGTCGTGGGCCAGACGAGATAGGGCCAGGACCCTTTGCTTGGAAAGGGTCTATTTTGTCAGCGGGTCCGATGTCCGCATTGTCAGAGTTTTGGACTCATCTATGGGGTGTTTGATGCGCATCAACTCTTCGAGACTGTCACATGAGGGCAGCGACGCTCCAGGCAGCCCAGCTCCATCATTTCCTCCGCCAACAGCCGAGTTAAATCGAAACACAGTCGACGACCAGCCTCCCTCCAGTCTAAATCATTTCTTTCTATACGCAGGCCATTCGTGACCCACGTCATCCCCCTCGCGCTATAGGATCGTGCATTTTATTGACTGCGATTAACCACCTACCTCTTGCTTAGAGTTCACTGCATGAAGTAAATGTCGAGAAACAATCCCTGTGAAGCTCATATACGCATGCAAGAAGTGTCCCACAAATGGGCATGGGCTTCGTCCGAAGCAAATGATATCATTACATGCAAGTCTGTGCACAGACGGGTATAGTTCACCTGATTGCGCGCCAAGCGATGGCCATCTCTTTCGCTCGCACCGCGTCTGTAGAGCATTGGACATCCAACCAACCTATGCCAAGCACCACAGTCGCGAACGGCAGCATCAGCGATGCCATTGTCTTCCCTTCCTTGCACCGCGATAATCTTGAGGGGAGCAGTAGGAATGAGCGAGCGAGCAAGAAAAAGAAAGAAAGAAAAAAGAAGAGAAGAGACAAGGGCCGACTGACAAGTACTGGTATCCCTAACTCTGCTCGTCCCGGCCACACTCGCCAAGTTCAAATAGCCATCCTCACTAATGACCGCACCTACCAGCTCCCCGTCCGGGCCACCCTCTTCTATCCAGGGGGAACGGCACCACACGCATGTGAGCTCCTTTCCACGATTCGTAGTACGCCCTTCAAGGGTTCAATTTTTTTTTTTTTTAAACGAATGATCAGAGGCGAAGAGAGATAATCCCAACGAATAACGACTCACATTGCCCGAAACACTCCTTGTGGATTGCGTTCTTGCACGTCTCACAGAAGTCTAGCTTGGCTTCCTCCGCGTCTTGCATGCTCTCGTAGCATACGGGGCAATCGTCTCCATCCTCGAGCACCTTGCGGTTCTTGCTATTGGTCGCCTCTTCAGGTTCCTTCCCTTTCTCTGAGCGCAGACACGTCAGGCGCATGTCAGACCCCGTTGGTACGTCCAGAGGACGAAGAAATGGGCTCACTTGGAGAAGGCGTGCCGGTAGCATGGGCGTATTGCTCTCGAAGCCTTTCGGATACCACAGTCGTGGGGTTTTTCGGCGCGGAAGCGAAGATCTCAGCGAGTTCGGATGGAAGGAGCGCCTTTTGATACCACGTATGTGAATCTACGGGCACTCCGAGGACTTTTAGGTACACGAACATCTGCAGAGGTTTTTACGGTGAGGTTGGGACGATACAACGGTCTAGAAGCCGTGTTCGAAAATGTGGTGGCTCACGATGTGTTTGCAGTGATTCCCTCTGGTTCCGTCTGGGCAATTACAGCTGGGAAGTATACCAATGGAGACGGTGTAGACCTTCAGGACATTGTTAGGTCGGTAAGCCGAAGTATGATGATCACAAAATGAGGGGTCGATATACATTTCCGGTACTCCCTAACACCTTGAAGTCCTCGCGAAGTGCATCTCCGTCTCTCTCGCGATCAATCATAAAAAACCTTTCCGCCGTTGAAGAAATCAGTAGAGAGAGGGAAAGATTTGATTGATCGTACTGACCTTTGTGTCATCACCCGCTCGCGGCGTACAAGAATGTCCTGCGGGCATTTCTTCCTCAGCCGTGCCAATCGTTTCTCTGGCTCTGGAGCCTCATTTCCATCGTCATCCAGTTCCGCCTTCTTGGTCTTGGCTCGTTTCTTCGAGTCTGGAGGAGGGACATCCGGCCAATCATCTGCATGTGACGCTATTGGAACAGCCTTTCGTTCAGGATGAACGGAGAACAATAAGGTGATTAATATGGGAGGCGACATACCTCCTGGAGAAGGCGGTGGGCTGGGTCGAGCCTTGCGTTTGGGTGGCATCGCTCTTTCACCTGAGGTGCAATCAAGTCGAGATTTGCGTGAGGACAACGGGTGGTTGATGAAAGCCGCCCAGGCACCACCACCGTTCACACGTTCGGCTTCTCACGTTCACTCATCCACCACCTCGCAAAAGGACTACCGCGTATTCTTGTTATCCTTGTCATTCCGAGGCTGTCGTCAAATAATGTGAATTCATGAATACTATTATGGTCATCTGTGTGCAGCCTAACATCAATCATCTTCACCTTCAGATACCTCTCCACGGCTTCCAACCCCCATTCGACCACCCTCGGCTGTACGCCCTAGCATCATGGTCCAAGTACCATCTTACGTCGAAGTTCCCATCTATGCGGTGCCCATCCAAGAAGTGGTGCCACCCGTTCACTCCAAGACTACCGTACCTCAACCTGCACCGCCCAGTCCGCAGCGACCAAAGACAGGACCCATCCTCTCCTCTCCCTCATCATCATCCTCGAACCCACCATCCTCGCCAACCCTCAGCACCAAGGCGACCAACAACATCTCCTCTATACTCTTATCACATGCTCTTGCCGCCTTGCCAGATATCCCAGCCAACCTCGATAATGGCCAAATTCGTAAGCCCGGTGACGAGACGCTCTCCTCCGCTAGGGCGCCGCTCTCTCTTCCGATCATGTCTGCCAACTTCCGTCGCTTCATCGGCAAGTGCCAATTCATCTTCTGGCTCCAGGACCGGACAGAGGAAGTGTTTTTCTGGCGAAAAGGGCAACTTTATACTGGCGCGTTCGTTTGCGCGTACATTTTCTTCTGTGAGTAGACTTTTACTTGAGAGAGAGAAAGATGGACACTTTTGCTTTCTTTGTTTAACTGAAGCTGTTCTCTCTCAAATAGGCTTCTATCCTCGGCTGGCCCTGCTCATACCGCACGTTGTGCTGCTTCACGTCCTCTTCACAACGTACCAGGAGCGTTATCCAGAAGCTCCCATCACGAGCAACTCAGTCCTGGGGGAGGATACCACGGCAGAAATCGCACCTGTCATCCAACCGGGAGAAGGTACCCCAGATTGGTTCGCTAATTTCCAGGCCATTCAAAACCTAATGGGATTCGTGTGAGTGTCTCGCTTGTCATCGATGCCCTGTCGAGCGTGCTCTTTGAAAGTTTACTGGCGTCCCTCGTAGCTCGGATGGATACGACCTCGTCGTCCCACAACTCGTACATCTTACCTGGACTCAACCAACCACTCGACCGCTCTTCCTCTTCCTCCTCATCTCCCTCCTCCTCCTCATCCCCTTCGTCGAACTCGTTCCTCTACGCCCTTTATTTCTTACCCTCGGCCTCGGTCCTTTCTTCCTCACCCATCCAACCACACGTCGAAACCTGTACCCGTTCCTCTTCCGATTCAAACCCCACTCCCAACTCCTCCTTCGGCGCATCATCGACGACGACCAGATGAGCGAGCGGCATTGGCGTAGCGAGAGGAGTCAAGTGGCGATATGGGAGAATGAGCGGTGGACGGCGGAGAAGGGTTGGAAAGCGGGGAACTTGAGGGGTGCTGCTGGTAGAGAGAGGAAGCCGTGGACGAAGGATGTCGGTGGGTGGTCCGGATTGGAAGGTGTTCCAGGCGCCCCGTTTGACGGGAATGTCAGGTCCGTAAGGTGAAATCGTCGCCTTTCGGATTGTTTTGTTTTGTTTTGTTTTGTTTTTGGAAACAGGTCAATTGATGCTCTCCTTTATCGGTAGGGAGGTCAAGTTGGCCTTACCTCACGGATGCAGCTTCGTCGAGACGGAGAATTGGTCCGTAGACCTTATGGCCAATTGGCGCCATGCCATCCCTGATCCTGGTGCGTTCTGAAAGACTCACATCCACATCCACATCCATGGCCGGATAGCTCTTGACTATTTCGATTCTTATGTTCCTCACAGACGGCTGGATCTATACCGACGACGCATGGCAGAACCCTTCGTCGATTCCCTTGGCGGAGTGGAAGGCAACAGGGATTACAAGGAGCAGGAAGTGGGTAAGAAGGGTATATAACCTAGCTGAATCCGCCTGAATGTTGGCAACAGCCGCAGAGAGTAGCTGGAACCAAAAGCCCTCTCCAGCTCCCTCCTTCCTTCCTACTCTATGGGTTATCTCACCCATTGCACCATTTGGTAATTACTCTTGAATCATGTCACGAACACGAACACTGCCCCCCTTGATGTCGGGAAACCCGAGACACAAGCTACCAAGCATGATTTGCCCTAATAAGGCGGTAAGACGAGAATGCTGCCATACAATGATAGATGAAGCGAGTGTAAGGCTTCTCCAGCCTTTTGAGGCCTTTTGAGGCCCAGTAGCCTGGCCAGGCCGTATGAAGGCGGTTCTACACGATGGTCCTTACCGTATATGCACCCAAAAGAAATTGGGCGATTTCGACATTCCATTCGAGTATCGTTGCAGACCCTGGACATTGCTACAAACTTACATCACATTGAGGCCTTGGAGCATTGTTTTAGACACCTAACGGCCGTTGAAAAGTACCATGGCCGCCCAAAGAAACACCTTCATATGAGCAGAGGGGTAAGTTGCGACGCAGTCATAATCGATATTCAGCAGGGATGGATCTATACGACACGAGGTGTTTATCAACGAGGTCAGCGTCGCGTGTGGCCCACTTAGAGTAGTCACTACGCATCATCTCGCGATGTCGGCGTTGGTGAAAGGCAGGGTGGTAGCGGAGGACGGCGGACCACTCGTATTCCTCCACAAGCTTGAGGAGTTGACCAATATGATGGATGGATGCGGTACCAATGTGGAACGTCTTATCGTGGAGTATGACTCGCAAGAGGATGGAGAAATAGACGGCTAGGGGCTGGAGGATGAAGGCGGAGGTTGAGTAGGCCTTGATGGTGACATCGCCCTCGCTCTTGAGGGTGTACCCTCTAGCTCAGGAGTGGACCTATCAGGCTTGTTGCGATAGCTAGTGTTGAGCTTGTACAGGCCGGAAACCAGGAACGAGTGATTGGTGATGGACTCTAGCACTCCCGCCCCGACGTCAGGGAAAGAGTCTTCAAGCGACACGCCTGCGGCAGGGTTCATCGACGGAGGGCCTATGAAGGCAGTAGAGGAGAAAGTGGTGCCAGAGACAGCTTGTTGAATGGCGGGAGTGAAAGCTGCGACGACTAGTTGTAGCTGCTCAGTGGAGAAGGACGCGCCGGTCGGATTCGGACTGGAGTCGGGACTGGAGGTGGCATTTGATGAACGAGCCATGGAGGACAATGGAGTAGTAACAGAGTCGATGGATGGGTTAAAACCGAGTGTAGGCGAACTGGATTGATCACGAGGTTGGGGCCGCGAGGTAGACATTGCTGCTTGGGAGGCAGCGAGATGGAAATGATGGGGACGCGCTCGGGGAGCAGATCTGAGTGAGGATGAGGAGAGCATCGAGCTAAGGAGACCGAAGATATACAGAGGAGGGCTGAGAGAACGGGCGCGCCATATCGCGCCCAAAAGACAACAAGCGAAGGGAGACAATGAAATGCGAAAACGCCCAGTGCCCGCCATGGCGTCATTGGCCCGCTGCAGAAACACCCCTCCACACGCGATGGTTCTAGACACACCCTTCTACCACAAGTCATGACATGTTTCGGGGTGATGGGTCCAGTGGAATAAACATGTCACTCTCCATGGCGTCGTTATATATGAAGCGCGGAACCCGCCACAGTAACAAGTCACGACTTAGAATACCCCTGCCAGCGTACTGCTGTGCAGGAGATAGCTGCGAAGGGAAGACCCTGAGTGATGCTTGCAATGCATATACTACACGCTACATGAGGGGGCTTCACTTTGCCAAGATATCTATACCTGGCCATAATAACTCAAAGACTCCTCTCAGCTATTAAATTAGAACACATTCCCAAGGGAATTTGTGAACTCCGACCGACCCCATTTCACAGCCCTTGTTGCTATCATGAAGTCTTTCTTTGATATCCTATCATAAGGACTCAAAAACTTCGGGCACATTACCGTACAAGTGGTGAATGGCATCGCGAAGATATTCAGCTTACAATGACTTGGGCCAACCCCACCTCGTAGAACGCCTCCCCCACATTCCAGAACACATCCCCAGTGCCTGATTATTGTTTCGAGATGTTATCTAATCAATTTCTATCAGTAGAACACAATGTGATTCTCACTGACGCCTGGAATATTCATGTTGGGCCGGTTGGGAGCCAGCCCCACCCACGGAACACGCCCAAACGCACTGGATCACCTCAGGACCCGAACATAGTATCGATATATTATTGTATAAATAGCTGCATATAGAGTGTATTGTTATTATTTTTGGCAGTTGTCCTGTGGCGCACCCTCATTGTGACAAATAAGCCGTTTTAAAAACCCTCTGATTTGTATTGTTATATGCCAGCTACTTTACTTAGCCATTGAAGGAGGTTAGTCATTTTTCGGAGTTGTATTTCATCGTTGCGTTGGGTGTGGGGTGGAGGGGAAAAAAAAATCGAGCAAAGGGAGGGGGTCAAGGTTTTTCCAAAAGGGCCATAGCATTTGTGTATTTGAAGTTAAAAATTATATATTTCCCCTTGAAAAAAACCCAGAAGCCCTTGTATACAAAAAAATTTTTAAAAAGAGAAATTTGAATCCAAGAAAAATCTTCTTTCTGTCAAGGGAATCGTCCCATGGAGCGGAATTTTGTCCGTGTGATGTCTCGTCGGGGTAAATAATCGTAGCCGGTCAAAGCCAAGCACTCTGGCACATATTCCTGGCTCATATACCCGGCGAAGTTCAAGTACTGAATGGTTCATCGGGACAGAAGTAGATATTATGTTTCTCTTCAGTCGGGAGGAATAGCCCTTTAAGCTCTGGTCTGAGGGGAATGGTACTCACATCAGCCAGAGATCCAGACATGCTGTATATCTCCGCACTCGAGGTCGAAGGGTAGAATAAGGCATCTACCAAAGAGGCCTCGGGTTGGATCCCTCGAAATCGAGACGCGGCCTGAGCGCTGGCTTCGTCCCGCAATTGATCCAACCTATCCAAATTTAAACGGACGTATTTCCACTCTGCATCTACTTCGATCTACCAATAAAAAATAAAAATCTGCATGAGCTAAATACCACCGCAATGCTTCACACCTTTTGAACCAGTGGCACAAAACAAAGAAACCAACAGTTCAACTCACGAAGCCTGACCGAAGATCGAAGAACTTGTTGAGGAAGTTGAGTTGAGGTCGTACGTTGTAAGACCCAGCATTTCTAAACCTGCCGCTAGCTTCGACACTTGATTGATTTGTCAAGAGGTTCAGGAAATTTCCAGAGTTAATGATTCTGGGGGTAAGAAGAAGAGAGTATTGGGATTTGGCATGATAGCGAGCTCACAGGTCAAGAAGAACACTGGAGATAGTGTCATACAAGCCAATAAAGTCTTTAGCGCAGTCGTTCGATGTTTCTGCTACGAGCCACCTATCCGTATCTCTCGGAGGCAGGGTGAGTAGTTGTCCTTCGATCCATGTTCTAGACTAAAGTGATGTGTCAATAATATAAATCTTGGTTCAAGTGGGGGATGGAGTGGCCACCTCTAAATTTCCGGAGCGAGGAATGCTCATAAATCTCGCAGCAGTATAATTCGTACGACCTGTATAGAGGCACTCAGTCGTGGAAGCTGCAAAAAGCTTGGCCTGTAAGTGAGGGGATTGACTCAGTATCGCTACAGCATTTTCGAATCAGATGGATTTAGGACCCTACATGAGTGAAGCTCACGTCGTCGGACGAACTGCGGGATCCATGCTCTGGGAATTCATGGCACGGGTTGAGATGGGTTGGCGCCCGCCGTACGAGCTCGTGTAGGTGCTGATGGGGAATGAGTGCCGCGTTGGCAATCCAGCATACGAGCGTTCCGAGCGCGAGAGCGGAGTTGAGATAGAAGAGCATCAGCAATAGATGCAGATGAAGGAAAGGAAGGGAACAAGAAGTCTGCTCAGACAAGATGTAACAGCTATTGTCTAAGTATTCTGAGGGGCCACGGTAAGACACATGATCTAGCATGTCGATGCGTAGTCACGCTTTCAGCCACATGTCCTGAGCGCCTGTTCCAGTGCTAGCGAGTGTGTCGCATATACCAGAGCTGACCGTGGCATGAGATGAGCACAAGTAGGCTCGGCTGTCTCAACGAACCCGTGACGCGCCACGGTTGTACGTTCGATCAAGGGTGTCGTCTGTTGCTCGCTAAGCGAGCACCATCCTATACTGTCGGACACCAGACGTAGCGATTGTCGAGCTATAGATTTCACACCACAACCGAGGACCGCTGGTCACGAGAGTTCATGGAGCCGTTCACAAGATGTGACGGGAATCCGTCTTCGACTATTGTATTCGGATTCGTAAGCATTTTCAGAGGCGTTCGAGTCTAAAATCAAAATCAAGTATTTGATGGCCTGAGATCGAGCCGAGATCTCCGATACTCAGGCACAGGGATATACATGTTAGGAGTTTGACTGTTGCCATTCTTTCAGACGTATGATGTATAGTATACAGCTCCATAAACAGGACCCGCGACGGAAGAATCTCGTCCCTCAAATTCCACGGCAACCTCACATCATCTTCACTGAACTCCCGTAGTTGGATCCATACCCCGACCGCGCTTGCAACCCCATTAGGGAAGGCCGCTCGTTGAGGGAAGGTGCTACTGAAGCTGAATCAACCTTCTTCTTGATGATTTTTTGTCCCCGGAACATGGCCGAGTCCACAATAGATGCCACAGTGAGAACGCCGCCGACGATGGCGCACATACTGTGTCGGCGGGAAATTACGTCAGGATCATGTATGTCCTAGAAGTAGCAATGAAGACTTACGATGTAAGGAAGTGAGCAAATGACTGTCTCCTTTCATGGTGGTCAACCACCATCGGCGAGATCTCGTAATTGATGAAAACACCTGCGATAGACAAAACATCATCCAATTAAAACATGTTGTCCACAGGAGAGAGATATGGAGATTCAAATGTGTACCAGGAATGCCCAGGATACCGTGGCTCGTCATCAAGCCCTGCGCGTTCTTGGCAGCTGCACCGCCAATTGCCAAGTCACGCTCGTACGTTGTGACGCTATATTGATATGTAGAGGCCTATATCACGAGCCAGGGCATGAGCTTACACGTGGCAGACAGTGGACGATATAACAACTCACGAAAGTCCGATCAAGGAATGAGTATCTCGTAGCGACAACCTTGAGGAAGTACTGGTACATATAATTCGATTGGGCGTTCTATGGAGAGCATGGTGAGGAAGCAACCCATCAAGTCATCAATAGAGGCTGCACGTACGAATGACCCGCTGGTGTCCAACGGCTGGTATGAGATGCCCAATCGCTGCTTCATCTTCTTCGTTAGCTCTTCTCCATGAACATGTTTTTGGTTCTCAAATGAGAGCTGGTGGATTATATGTCCGAAACCATGCTTGATGCCATCCTTTACATAGGGGACGAGTTCCTGAACGTTCATGTGCGGGAGGAGATAGCTTCTTCCGGGACTGAAGTGGAAGTTTCCGATGACCTTGTTGACCATGACCTTCCCTTGGATATTGCATCCTTCCGTAGCTTGATCGTGGATCTTCTCCGTCCAATGCTCAGCGATACACTAACGAAAATAACTCTAAGTCAAAGTGTTGCGGATCAAGCCTAGAGCAACGCATTTAGCTTACCTGTTCGATGGCATCGGGATTCGCGAAGCTCCATCCACGGTTCAGGTACGCCTCTCGCACGGAGTCGCAAGTGTTGCAGCATCCTCCATCAGGCTCCTGACCGCCGTAACAAGATCCACAATATCCGTCACCGCGAGCTTTGGCAACTTTCTCGAGCTCACTCTTGAGTTCTGCAGGGGTGAAGAGAGTGTGAGTGAGGTCACTATTCGCAAGATATGAAGAAGGATAATGGGGTCAGAGCTAGCTTCGCGCGTGTGCTTCTCGAGTGCTTCAGGGGAGGGGCTTCATCAACGTGAAGAGTCTGGGCGCGTTGGAAACTTGTGCATTGTCCCTTCTGAATAGTTAAGGGAGCAACCAAAGTGTCTGAAGTCCCTCAAGCTCCATTGCCTTTCATGTAGAACACACACGAGAAGTAGGAATGACCCGCTTCAAATGCAAGGAAGGGACTAACCTTGGCTAATGGTGGAGTCCGGAATCTTCTCCAGCTTGGAATTCAGCCGCGTCTTGATCATGGTATGGTCAATCTCATTTTGATGTTCACCGCTAATATCCATCACGTCCATACTCAGCACTAAAAACATAACATCAGCTGACGTGATACGATGTGAAAGAATCAATGTCGCGTGAGACACGCACGGTAACATGGGACTTGCGGGAAAGTGATATTCAGATTGACAACGAGCTTCTCGCCTCGACTCCGGTCAACTACTATTGCCGTATCCACATAGGTCCTCCGGTAGTCAATGAACTCCAGCAGTGTAAAGGTGACAATGATAGCCGCGGAGAGCATCGTTACTGTAACGGGGACGAGGCGTCAGTCGGGATTGAAAGCAATCACAGCGTTGGATTGAAACTCACAAAGGGCGCCAGTTCGCGTCTTAATCTTCACATCTTCCATCGTCTAAGCATACACCGAGTCAGTACTTGAGTCTAGTGACTACTGCACGCCTGGTGCATACCTTTCCGAAGGCATCAAAGCCCTTGAATGCGGAGAAGAGACCTCCTCGAGCCATTGAACGTCCTTGAATGAATTGGCCTAAGAAAGAGAGCGTGTAGGGGT
This sequence comes from Tulasnella sp. 332, assembly GCA_019632285.1. Taxonomy (NCBI): domain Eukaryota; kingdom Fungi; phylum Basidiomycota; class Agaricomycetes; order Cantharellales; family Tulasnellaceae; genus Tulasnella; species Tulasnella sp. 332. The sequence continues at coordinate 21,260 of WSTV01000269.1, read as the reverse complement.
TCCGCGAGAAGTGTAGAGGAGTTAGAAGAGCTGGACTATGGCAGCGGACGTGGTGGTAGATATTCTAATGAGCATTGGTCACGTGTTACCACGTATGGGACTCGAGGATTCTTCCGCACCTACCGACCGCGTCTCAGTCTCCCGCCGAGCGTGCTCAGCAGTGACAGCCGAAAGGCGAAATCTTCGGTAACATTTGAATATCTGTGAACTTCCGGACGAGTCGTCATTTCTGCCACCAGTGTAGCCCAGACTTATAAAGCATCTCAATGACACAACCATTGATGCACTTGCTGCTGTCTCCTTACCTGACGCCTTGTCCAATTGCTAGCAGTAGTCCTCTGATGGCCCAACATCACCCTTAATTGCATGTTGGCTTGGTATCTGTAATAGAGAATAAGCTACGTTCGCGCGGTGTCTCTTCGAATGAATACAAAGATGGCCTCCATCCCCGATGCGTGGATGTCTTTAACCTATACTGAGGATTCTTGTGGCCGATCTTCCTAGCAGCCGTGTCGTAAACATTAGGTGGCCGGTTCATCTAATACACGTCACCCATGCGCATGATGGCCCGAAGAATGGCCCGACGTGCCTCCGATTTTGGTAGGAGCGAATCAAGGCAGCTCTGATAACTATTCTCTTACTTGAACCTACTGATTCATTCCATCTGAAGAGTTGGGATCATATACAAAATACGTCACCAATGTTCATCAATTAGGAACGCCATATTAGCCTCCTTGAGCCCCATCCTGCCGGTCAAGTTTACTTAGATTGGTTTCTCTGTGCGGATTTGGTGAACATCCTCGCTAAATCTTCTGCACTCAATCACACGTCCAATGGCTTGGAGACTCCAACATTCGCTTGCTTTGATTTACACTCTGTTCACTTCTTACTTTCAACCTCACATATTGCGAGTCGGCTAAATCGGATAATCCTATGCCAAGCTGGTCTTAACAATGGTTGGAAGCGCAAGTTTTCCATCATCCTGGCCTCCTTGACATTGGGGAAATGCCGTCGTGATATTATCGAAAGTACGGTCTCCGTGTTCGAAATCAAAACGTCCTCCCACCAACGACTAACTACAGAATGTCGAAAAACACCCCACATAATGCTTCTCTTCAAGACAGCCCCAGCAGGTAAGTCCTTAAGCAAGATGACCTCAGTGTATTAGTTCACTCAAGGCCCGCTGATGTCTGCCAGGTCATTGAAGCTCCCACCTCCACCAAACTTCGAGTCGTTCAACATTGCAGCAAAGGTAAGTCTTCTCTAAGGAGATAATGTCCTATTGAGTGCACTCCACTTAAGCGCAGACTCTGCGTATACTTCAGAACAAGGCACCTTCCGAGGTTGAAATTAAGAGGAAGGCGTTCTCGTACTCCAAACTGAAAGAGAAGCGGGCATGGGACCTGGCGATCTCTCCCGCCAAATCCCTCCCAATGAACGCGTTCATGCTATACATGTCCGGGTCTTCCCTACAGATATTCAGCATCGGGATTCTGGCCATGTTGCTTTTGAACCCAGTTAAAGCCATGGCGGGTATAAATAACGGTAAGCCCATTCAGTAACTCAAACCTCTGCGAAGAAGAGTTGGTCACAAAGTTTGGCTCTTGACTTGTGGGGACGGTCTATTTCCCAGTTTTTGCGCCCCTCGCGCCCACTTCGCAGACTCAGCCGAAAAGTTTCAGCACGCTATGGCTCCAGAAACTGGCATTTATCGCATGCAACCTACTCACTCTTGGACTCGGGTTGTACAAATGTCGTGCCCTGGGCCTACTTCCGACGGGAACTGGTGATTGGCTGGCGTTTGAAACCCGTGGACAGGTGAGATCAACGGACCACTTGTCATGTCGCTTGACTGGTCACCACGACTGCGACTGACTACGATGACCTGACTTTCATATAGCCTCCGGAATTCTCTTTCTAGTGTGGCCTTGTTTATATCCTATCCCAGAGCCCATATTCTGTTTAGTAGTATCGACCATGGATCCAGTTCGAAGATGACATTCCAACAGACCACTCGAGGGCCAGAATTTTACACACACCATCTCAATCATCCTAAGCTGTAGGACATACCTCGTTCAGCCAGTTGCAGCATGACAGGATCGCGGGTTAGACAAGTCGCTAAGCAAAACGTCGGATCACGCGTGCTTGTCCCAGTGACCTTCTAAAATGTTTGAACTGTTTCACCCTCGAGCACGATTTTTCACCATCGGCCGGTCAAATAACTTTGATTGCCGCGTAAAGAAATGACGAGAGGAAAGGACCTGCCTGTCATGCCTCACTGATATGCCCGAGATATCTCTTGCCTAGTAAATGCCTCCCACGCCGAAACAGGGATCGGGATTCTATGTCCTTATACTAGGATCAACCAACATACATTAGAATGCATTAAAGTAGTGCAGGGATGGAGCGGCGGATCCGAATCACTGTCCGGAATGTCGAATGCCGCATGATAATACAGTGCTTCCTGGAGATATTATGCGCGGCGGTATATGTGGGTTTCATACATGCATGCGTACTTTGAATGAAGTGAGAAGAACGTGACAGCCAGGAAGTCAAATGGGAGCGCAACACCGTTCCTGATTCAACGAATGCGAAGAAGCCTTGCAATCCGATATTGCGGCGGTTGCCGCCGCCGAGCTTCTTGATTGAGGAGTTCTTGTATATGAAGCGCCAGGTCCGCATCTGCTTGCACCATAGAGATGGGCGGTGGTACAACAGGCAAACCGACTTCCAACGCCGCTTGGTCTATGTCGGGCTGGGCCTGTCGTTGTTGCTCCAAAGCCATTCTCGCGGCTTCAGCCACCTTGATACGCAAAAAGGCGGAGTAAGGACTTCTGTAGAGCGGGGAGATAAAGGGAGCTGAAAGTCAACGAGACTCACCTCATCATGATGCCTTTGGTTGGTATCACTATCCCAAAGCGCGCACTGAACCCGATTCAATTGGAGTGGTAAATGAACGGGTTGCACTTCGAGGGAGGGGGTTATTGAAGGCTTACCTTCGTTGCATCCTTGGCCTGGCGGGACGCACCAGGTTGTTGGTCAAAGTGATCATACCCTCTGCGGAAGTGTTATTGCTAGATCAGATGACCGAGCCACGAACATAGTAGCAATGAGCGTAACCCACGCGATAGGTTGCCTGCAAGTGTAACATGACAATGCCCGACAATTTGGATTGGGGCATGTCATCTTGTTACACTGTGTGTGTATAAATCGGAGACTTTCGATCAGAGAGCTGTAGGTTGAGAATGTGCCAAGGACAGAGCAAGAGACATACGCCGCTCTCCTTCATAAAGACTACAGGGGGTAAGAGTAGAATGAGCCGTGGCGGGAAGCGGAACAAAGATAAAAGTACCCAGGACCCGCCTTGAGAGCATTTGGGGCACTTGCGAATGAGTGCTGCCGTCATCGCCTCCTCAACCGTGTGTCGTGCGTCCAGCTTGCGATCGGCGTCCATATCTGCGGTCGCATTAAATAATAATCAGCGTAGGGAGCAAGATTTCGGTTCGCTCATGGGTACCTTCGCATATTTTAGGACGGTGATCCTGAATCCGGATACAGCCAAAGGGGAGCAAACCATTTAGCATCCAAGCTTAACAAGGGGACCTCTCTAGACTGAGCTTCACCTTTTTTTTACACTTCCTGCAGCTCATGACTTTACACGCGTCGCTCTGGCACTGGAAGAGTTGTTCTGCGTCGTTATCGATGATACATTTGAAGTCACAGAACGGGCATTCGTCCAAGGCTATGAGCGAGAAGTAATAGAATAGGGTGTCACAATACGGTATCAAGCTTTAGAGGAAAAGAAACCTAAGCTCACACTCGAAGCCCGCATCTGCCACTGCTTTTTCTGCCCGGATCCGGTCAAGCAAGTCTAGCGCTTTCACATCTAGCACCTTCTCCAGCTCCGATTGGAGGAATTCAAGCTTGCACCCTAATGCGACGCAGATATCATTGAGCCCAATGCCAAACCCGAATGGACGCCGCTCACCGCTCCCATCCATGCAAATAATCATGCACTTTCGCTTCCCTATCTCCTCCTCAGCGTTATGCTTTGCACACGCCCTGCAGAAGAGATGGCCCTCGGGACACTGGATCATGTCTTCAAATTTATCGTCATCACCGAAACAACACCCGCACTCAATGCCCGAGCCTAGGGCTTCGACCGGTTCGATGTGGGTAGCTGCAGGAGTCTCCGGAGGTGGGGGGACAGGAGGGGCACGATGTGGGTGAACCCGGGGGGCAGCCATATGCGGATGACGAACGGGCAATGCTGCTGGAGGTGCGATACGATATGGGTCGCGTCCTTCTGCCACACAGTCTCGTACCGCATTGCGCTCGTTATAAAACTCAATGCATGACTCGCTCCGTTCCTTGTGGTCATGTTTTCCGATCGTCGCCATCTTCTTCTTTTGATCAAAGCCCGGCTTGGCTACTTCCCGACGAAGGTAGAAGTACGTTGGATAGTAGAGTCCGCGTCGTTCTCTAAGGCTATGGCGAATGCTGACACAGGATAGCGCAATTAAGTTCTGTAGAGCGGCAGCGTATGCAACCATCCGTTCTCAAAAACTTACTACGTTTTCAAAGCGTACATGAAGTCTAGGCCAAGTTGGTCCTAATAGCCCAAACAATAGACGATGAGTACTGCATTCTCGAACACATACCCAGGCTGTCTGAGTTGGCTCACCACTGCGAGTTCGAAGTAATCACGATCCTGAATATCTTGAGCACGGTCCAGCGAATTCCAGTCTATCTTCGGCTTTTTTATTTGCGCATCCCGTTTCTCACCATCGCCAGTGGGCTCACTTGCATCAGTACCGTCAACCTTGACATTGCCGACATTATAGCGGTCTTCCTGTTTTTGCTTCCCATCGTTGAGTTGAACTGCCATTGGGTACACAGGGTTGTTGAAGAGTTCGTTCACGCATGCCTCAACGACGATCATAGGATTGGAGACCATGTTCCTGTTGTATGAAAGTGAGGAGCCGATTAAATTGCAGATCAATCCATTAACTCTATTTGACGAGACTGGATCGAGATAACAAGCCAAAACTCACGCTCTGACGAGAGATTGCGCGTATTGCAGCTCGATCTCGGGGACGACCTGTAGTACCGCAGCAAGGTATCCCGAAAATGGATCGGCGGGACCAGCAACAGCATGGTGTTCCTCGTCACTTCTGTGGTTGACTTCATATCCTCGAAGTGAGCCTAAAGATTCTCGACCTCGAGACGCGCTGGGAGGCACATGTGCCTCACTGTCAACCGAAGAATTCCGAATCCATATCTTGTGTGGGTTCTTGATATCAGGACGCGCACGCTGAAAATATTGCTTGCGCCCATCATCACCTGTTGAGAAGTCCATATTATTGTCGTAATCGTCGGGTTGCGCATTCTCCTTTCCTTTGCCTTTGCCTTTGCTACGCATGCGGGAGGCAGGGCTATATACACCAGAACGAGAAAAAGAGTGCAAGAGTGTGTCTTTTTTGGGGGGGCAAATAAGTAAAAGATAAGTGTAAGCTTTCGTGAGCGCTAAAACGCCACCGTCCAAATTCAAATTACGTTGCGTGCAATCCTAATCTCATCTCGTGACCTGGACCCTTGCTCAATGTGGTTGAGATCCTGCAAGACCCCGGCACTCATAGATATATCCAACACCTCCAAATCTGGTCCAATATCTAAATTTGCGGGAGTATGTATTATTAGGAGCGCCTACAATCACAAATGTACGTCGGGTGGCCTATATCAACGCTAGGCCTTCGAGCATGTTTGGGGTTCTTATTCTCTTCTAGCGACGGCTTGGCATATGCATCGAACCGTTTCTTGTTCTCTCCTGGCCACTATAGATCATGCATCCGCATCGCACCGACGTACATTCAGCGCGTCCATTCTGTCCCGGCGATGGACCTTTGACACACCGGGGCTTTGGAACCCACCAACTTTAGGCTCTTAACCTAACGTTGGCGTGCAACTTTTGTGTTCACGCCCGCAGAGCAAGATTTTGGATTGTCAGCCAAGTCTCACCCCTTTTTTCTTGTGAGTGCCCATTTTAGTGCTAGACGTTTATGGTAATGCTTAAGTCCTGATTCTACCAATGTTAAGAGGCATCACAGGACCTCTGCTCACAAGTTATCGGTGCTACAGACACGAGCTTTTGGACATATGTTACCGGCACGCTCAATAGCAAAATACATATAGGTTACCGACGATTAGATACCGGGTTCAGCCCTCACTTAAAATTTGCTACGAAGAGGCGCGCGGTTCCGTGCATATCACTCCCAAAAGAATCCGGAACATAGTCACGCTCCGCATGTAGTATATACGTCGCTATACCTCAAAATTTGCTCAAACAGAGCATTTAGACCCCTATCAACCAAAAATTGCGATATTGAACTCCATGCGATGACTCAAATTGAGCAGAGCTGACTGGCAAATCCACCAGCTTTGACCACCGAGCTCGCTTCGGGATCTCGTTCAGTCACCGGTAACGTACTTGGGAGCTGGGGAGTCCTGATGCAACTAATTAGAGGCAATTAATAGGACCCAGCGCCCCTCAGTAGGTCTATCTTCTCTCTAAGTATCAATACTTGAGAGGGTATCTGCTCTTCTGGGCCTAAACAGTTGAAAGATAGTCGTCCGTTGGCTAATGTGAGTGCCAGGCTGTCGGACCTACTAGAAATTCTTGTTCTCTTCCAGCTACGAAAACGATCGGAGTGCGCTGCGAAAGGGGCCAGAATCATCCAGACACCATCTCATCTCACCCGCAATCTTGTCAGGCTACAGCTGATGGAATAACGCACGCCCTAGCCCGCGTTCTTAGACTGATCAAGTCGCTTAGCGAAAGGTGTGCTTGACATGTCTAAAAAACTGTCCAAGTGTTCGATCTTACGTGACTCCCATCGGACACAGCCTTGGCCACACACAGGTCAGATATCCTTGAAGGTCGTGTAAAGAAGTTGCACGAGAGAAGAACGGGCATGCTTCTGTATTATCAGTTGCCCGGATGGTCTGCCCGAGACATCTCTTGCTCGATAGCCGCCCAACCCCTCGAGACGGGAATCGAAATTCTTCATTTGTGAGGAAGGCCTAGAAGGCATTGAAGTAGCGCAGTAGTGAAAGGACAGACCCACATTACGATGCAGTCCCCATACGCTGGTAGAATGTCCAATAGTGGTAGAGGGCGCATCGCGGAGCCGCTTTCAATAAGCCTGATATAATATCGTGCGTAGTACGAAAGAAGTTAGGAAATTCCGACAGGAAGAAAGTGAACAGTGGAACGGCATGATTCCTTGACTTAACGATAGCGAAACGGTGGTCTTGCACTGGGTATTCAATGTGGTGGCTGTCGTCGTGGTTGTCGCAGTAGTTGCTGCCCCCTCACTTCTTGATTAGGTTCTTCTTGTATACAAAGCGCCAGGTCCGCATCTGCCTGCACCATAGAGATGGGCGGTGATATAACAGGCAGGTCCACTTTCAACACCGCTTCGTCAATGTCGGGCTGGGCCTGTCGTCGTTATTCCAAAGCCATTCTCGCGGCTTCGGCCACTTTAATACGCGAAAAGGCGGGGTAAGGGCTTCTGTAGAGCGGGGAGAGAAAGGAAGCTGAGAGTCAAAGAGACTCACCTCATCAGGATGTCTTTGGTTGGTGTCGCTATCCCAGAGCGCGCACTGGGCCCGGATGGTCAAACGGAGTGATAAGTGAAGGGGATGCTCCTCAAAGGACGCTGTACCTATCGGAGACCCACCTTTGCTACATCCTGGGGCAGGTGGTACATACCCGGTTGCTGGCCAAAGTGATCATACCCTCCGCAAAAGCATAATTATCATCAGACGACCGGACCACAAACACAGTAGCAAAGGGCGTGGCCCACGTAATAGGTTGCCTGCAAATGTAACATGGCAATGTTCAACAATTTGGAGTCAGGCATGTCATCTTTTTGCACTGTATGTGTGTAAACTGGCGACTTTCTATCAGATAGCTGTAAGGTTGAAGGCGGGAACGGGACACATAGACTGCTCTCCTTCATGAAGACTACAGAGAGCAAGAGCAAAGTGAGCTGCGACGGGGGCCAGAACGAAAGTGAATGTTCTTTGCACTCACTTTGCGAGCATTTGGGGCATTTGCGAATGAGTGCAGCCGTCATCGCCTCCTCGACCGTGTGTCTTGCGTCCAGCTTACGGTCGGCATCTATTTCTACGGCCAGATTATATAAGAACCAGCACGATAAAACAAGGCTCCAATCCGCTCATGTACACCTTGACACGTTTTAGGACGATGATTCTAAATCAGGATCCACCCAAAGCGAAGCAAAGCATTTAGCGCCAAGGTTTGCCAAAGGGACCTCTCTGGACTGAACTTCACCTTTTTGCACTTCCTCCAGCTCACGACCCCGCGCGCATCGCTCTGGCACTGGAAAAGCTGCTCTGCGTCGCTGTCGATGATACATTTGAAGTCACAGGACGGAATTTCATCCAAAGTTATAAACGAGAAACAGTAGAATGAGATGTCGAATGCGGTAACAAGCCTTGTCAGAGAAAGGAACTCACACTTGAAGCCTGCATCGACGACTGCCCTTTCTGCCCGGACCCTGTCAAACAAGTCTAACGCTTTCGGGTCCAGCACCTTCCCCTGCTCCGATTGCGGGAACTCGAGCTTGCGCCCTAATGCAAAACGCATCTCATCAGGCCCGATACTAGACCCGGATAAATGCCACTCACCGCTCCCATCCACGCAAATAGTCGTGTACTCTCGCTTCCCAATCTCCTCCTCAGCGTTATGCTTCTCACAAGCTTTGTAGAAGAGATGGCCCTTAAGACACTAGGTCGTGTCTTCAAATTTATCGTCATCACCGAAACAACAACCGCACTCAATGCCCGACCCTGGGGCCTCAACCAGCTCAATGTGGGTAACTGCAGGAATCTCCGGAAGAGGTGTGGAGGGAGGAGCACGATGTGGATGAATTCGAGGGGAAACCATATGTGAATGACGAACGGGCGACGCTGCTGGAGACGCGATACGATACTGGTTGCGTTCTTCAGCTACACAGTCCTGTAGCGCCTTGCGCTCGTTATAAAACTCAACGCACAAATTTCTTCGTTCTGGTCATATTTTCCGATTGTTTCCATCTTCTTCTTTAGATCAAAGCCGGGGTTGGCTACTTCGCGATGAAGGTAGAAGAACGTTGGATAATAGAGTCCCTGTTGGTCTCTGAGGCCATGGCGAATGCTGAAATAGAACAGTGTGATTACTTTCAGTAGACCAGCAGTGTCTAAAACCACCCGTTCTCAAAAACTCACGAGGTTTTTAGAACGTATTTGAAATCAAGACCAAGTTGGTCCGGATGGCCCAAGCGACAGAGAATAAGTACTCCATTCCCAAACACATACGCATGCCTTCGCATACAGCTCACCACTGCGAGCTCGAAATAATGGCTATCTTGAACGTGTCGAGCACGGTCCAGTGAGTTCCAGTCTATCTTCGGTCTTTTCACTCGCATATCCTGTTTCTCATCATCGCCGGCAGGCCCGCCTACGCCAGCACCATTAGCCTCGGCATCGTCAAAACTATAACCGTCTTCCTACTTTCGCTTCTCACCATTGAGTTGAAGCGCCTTCGGATACGCAGGGTTGTCGAAGAGTTGGTTGGCGCATGCTTCAACGACGATCATAGGATTGGAGACCATGTCCCTGTTGTAGGAAAGCGAGATAGTGAGTAATCAATTTAATCGCAGATCAATCCTTTAGCTCTACATGACAACACTAGATTCAGATAACGCGTCGAAAACTCACGCTCTGATGACGGATCGCGCATCTTGCAGCTCGATGTCTGGAATGACCTGTGATACCGCAGCATGATATCCCACAACTGAATCTGCAGGACCAGAAACGGCTCGGGGCTCCTCGTCCCCTCTTTGGTTGGCTTCATGTCGTGGTCCTAAAGATTCTCGACCTCGGTACCCGCCGAGAGGCATATGTGCCTCACCGTCAACCGCAGGGTTCCCTATCCGCGTCTTGGGTAGGTTCTCGATACCAGGGCCTACGTTGGAGATATATCATGTCCCCCTCATCATCCGTTGAATAGTCCATATTGTTCCCGTAATCGGCAGGCCGAGCATTCTCTTTGCCTTTGCCTTTGCCCACGAGCGCGGAGGCCAGGGCTATACAAGCCGTGCATGTAGTCCATATTAACAACAAAAGAGTGTAAGAGCGTATCTTCTCTTTGGGAGAATAAGTAAAAAAAAAATAAGTCCAGGATGTCGTCGGAGGGGCTGAGTGCGAAAACGTGATATAGCCAATAAACAGTGCGCAATCTCAGTCTCACCTCGTGATCTAGCCCTGTCTTACGTGAAAGTGCGATTCTCCCAATGTTATCAAAGAGGATCAGTAGAAGAGATTATCGCGACCCCTTGGATCTACAACTGAGTATCTCCCCACTGAGTCTAGGCTACGCCTCCATCCATGATAACACCTCATTCCTCGATGCGCCTAGCGGTCATTTCCTCATCTCTATGGATCCGCTTATAGGGCTATTGATTCAAGACCGTCAATTCTTCTCTATATCGAAAGCCTTAGGCAACTCGCTGCTTCAAAGGAGTCATCACTAACATTCAAATTAATATTAGGTAGGGTAATATAGCGTAGACATGAACGAGAGAAAGAGATGCCTATTGTCAAGCAATGATAAGCCCGCCAACGATAACTCCCATGGCACCTAGGCCAATAGTGACGATCCCCGATAGACCTCCAGCTTGTGCAGCAGCAGCAGCATTGTTGTGTGTGGCCGAGGCTGACACTGATGACACCGAGACCGACGCTACTGACGCCGAGGACATGCTGGAGACACTGTAGATGCTGCTCGCGGCAATACCCGTCATATATACCCGCGTGATTGTTGTCGTCGTGCTGGCCATTGTCGAAGTGATGGTTTCGGTGAAACCGTCAAGATCGTTTTCACGCCCCTCTGGAACACCCTCGCCGTCTGTTTTATCAGGCCGGTATCATGCATAGGTGAGGCATTGATTATGAGATGGATAAGCATAATTGATGGCAGAGGCAAGCAACTTACTACAGTACGAGTCCGACGGGTTTGCCTCGTTGGGGCATGTTTGACTGATACATTGAGGGAATCCAGAGCTATAGTGAACGATAGAATGTCAGTCAATTCCTTCTTGAACCTGGAATTCTCGGGACTTACTTAGCGCACACACAGCCGTAGTCTTCAGCTGCGCACCCAGAAGCAGGGTTCATTACGGTGTATTTGATGCAGGTCCTGACGCACAAAGTGCTGCCAGTCGACCATTCAGGTCTAGCCATAGCGGCACCCGCTAATAAGGATGCAAATAAGACACATACTGAAGAGGCTCGAGTAGAGAAATGCATTTTAGCGGATGGAATAGATAGGGGAAGGATTTGTATGAGACAGCGCGAGCGGCCACAAGATGGTCCATCCTCAAGCTATGAAGTCGAGTCCGATACGCTTAGCAAATCCGAAAACTTAGGCGTTCCGAGCGGGCGCCTATAAGCATGGGTCACCCAAGGCGTACGCGACGGTGATGCGAAGTCAACATTGAAAGCGAACGCCGCTGCGTCGGCATCGGCTACTGATTTATTGACTCTAGAGCGAACAAGCAACCGCGTTCGATCGCTTGAGGATCCGAAAGGTTATTTTGGGTTGTCTTGGGGGGGGGGCGGTTTGAGTGAGTCGTTGAAGTCGAAGAGGAGGATTCGAGGTATGATAAAATCCCACATCGAAATCAGATGTCAAGCTGCTTGATGTTTCCTCGTCTAAGCCTGTACAAGATTGGTCTAGAGCCTTAGGTAAGAGGGGAAAGAGGTTATCCATCCGCTCCGAATGACAAATTATCGCTAGGTACTTCTATGCATTGATGAGGCAGTCTAGACTCCGAAGCGATCTGGTCCGTTGCTACATCCATATATCGCTTCTTTCAACACTTTTTGCAAGCAATCGTCAAGACCAAACCACTTCTACATCGGATTTCTGATCATTTATCTCCTTCATCTCCATGGATATCCCTGGCATCCCGCTTAAGATAGGTCTGTACTCCTTAGGAGTCACAGGGGTCTGAGCTTCGATGTCCTCGTCCTCGTCGTCTGTGTCGTGATCGTCGTCAAGCATAGGCATCAATCCTACGTCTTCGCCTTCCATCGCCTCGTCGAGCATCCTCTGATCCTTTGTTGAAGACAGCGATGATGCTAAAGCAGGTTTCGTGACCTTAGATGAACGGATTCATGAGCTGTATTACTAAATCAAGACACATCTGGAGCGGTGTCCTAGATCAGACTTACCGTCACATAAACGGCAGATGTGAGGACGATAGCAGATCCTATCAGACTGAGGCGGGAGACCTTGACATGGAAGAAGATATTTTGTAGGATAAGAGACCACACAATCTGTTGGAACGAAGGAAATAATTCTCAACTCTTGAAAAAAGCGCATATCATAAGGCAAAAAACAATTTCACGGACCGCAGTATAGCTTGCCAATGAACCCCTCCCAGCCGAGACGAGCTGAAATGCTCGTGTGGCAAACACCTGACCCATAAAGCCCAGGGAACCGACTGCAATCACACCCAAGAGCCACAACCCGGGATTTGGGGGAAGGACCCAGGGAATGTTCAAGGCCGCCATTGATGTGACAGACATGAGCAAGCACCAGGCGGTGAAATATGTGATGCTGTGCATGACATGCGCCTGGGTTCCGACTCGACGCATGCAGATATTCGCCGAGGATACGCCGAACACTCCGAGTAAGCAGATTCTGTCAGGATGACATGAGTGTGCGAGTGAGCTTCGACGTAGAAGGGTTGAGGGGAGCTACTCACGCAACTGCAATTGCTCGCATATGGTTGGACGAGGGAACCTCCGATGCAACGGAATCGCTGGTGACCAGGGTGCTATTCGTAAATGAAATCGAGTCTTCAAGAATGACATATGGTGCGGGTGTGAGGCTCCTGAAAAGGAATGATGGACGTGCAATGAGGACGACGCCGAAAAGGGACGCTACTGAATAAGCAATATACTATCAGCCCAGGTGGTATGAATGCGATATTCGAAGGAATGCATGTACATCCCGCGAACGCCTCTCTCCTGGAGAAGCTCTCTCGAAGTACCTGGCAGCCTAAGAAAGCGGTAACAGTTGGTGCCAAGAAGCCGATTGTGGTAGCGTCCGATAAAGATAGATACTGGTTACTCTTGTCAACAAACTCTGCTATAGATACTTGAATCAAGTTGACGCGCACCTGCACACTGAAATACGCTCCGAACAGGCCAAAGAAACCCAAAAAACCGCGTGCAGCAAGCCACATTCGAACCTCTGGTGGACCAAGGAAAGGGTGTGGGATCTTATGATATTGCCTGTAAATTACAAGTACCGGTCACGGGTGATGGACAGCTCAACGTGACTGTACAGAAGGCGTACATCCAAGATATAGTCACTACAAGCGTAAGGATCATGCGAACTGCAATGAGCTTTGAGAATGTATGTAAGATCATCTATCTCGACTTTCAGCCTCACAAGATCTGTGAACAACATACTTGAAGCGGAGACACCTGGACCTGCCCGCTTGGTGGTGAAGCAGCAGCGCTTTCACTGAGCGCAGAGTCGCCTTCCTCGAGATCGCCCATGAGCTTCACCACACACATCATGCACGCGCCAGTAAAAGTGCAAGCGGCCATATAGAGTAACCCCCGATTCTCGTGATACAGCTCTCGGGCCTGGTGTGTCCACTTCTTGATACCGTGAGGCCAGCAGGTTGGAAAGGGGGAAAGTACATCCATTAGTGTACAGTGGCTCCTCAAGAACTGGATAGTAGGCGGCTATGACGACTACGTTCGCCTCTTCAAGAGACAAGGGACTTTGGTTGTGGAGAGAAGAGGCAAAGAAGATAATCACAATTTGTCAGGAACGCCAAATGAATGAAGTGTCCATGCCGTGCCGAGGCCAGCATATGCGGGCAACGGTAGTGTTGCCGAGCTCAATGAGGTTGAAGGGAAGTCGGTTAATAAAGCACGCTTCGACTCCCCGGGAAAATGTCCGGTCCGAAGCCTATCACGAACACTATCTACCCTTTGATCGCCACTACTGACTCGTCTACTCGATGAACCATAATCTTCCCCAACCTCTTTTGTGCGTTACAACTCATTGCTATACCTAAATTATCAGCACGCGCGCTAGCACTACCGATACTGTTTTATAGGTTGCCACTTCATATGGAAGCATAGCAACAATGATCAGGAACAAGATTCATAATCCGGACTCGAAGCGACCGAAGTGTGTGCGTGTACCAATGAAGAAGGAATGACATCGAGTCTTCCGCTGGCATCAAGGCTTCTGCTCTACGGTTTTGCACAAATCCCCGAAACCGGCCAATGCCTGCTGCAGACACATCGACCCCTCCAGTATCGTCAAAACCAACGTCTTCTCAATTGTAGTATTGCACGACCCGAATTTATTTCAATGACCTTTCCGTTGGATTCTCCTCCACTCGCACCTATCTTTCTATTTTATATATGCTGTATCATGAATTTCAGGCCTTCTAGTATCAGCTTTCAAGCATGTCAGACCCAGTTTAGAATCAACATCCACAGTGCATGGACAAGGGGTTGAGGTCAAAGCAAGTTGAAACCCACATCATACATTTTAGTGATTCCCAAGCCACCTCATTTCGCAACTTTCCCCTGGACTTCCCTTCGGAAGACCGGAATTGTTCGGTCCCTAGGTACTTCCATGCGTCGATGAGACAGTCCAAACTCCGAGGTCATTTGGTACATTACATCTGCACATCGCTTCTTTCAATAGATTTCGCAATCGGCCCTGGTCAAGACCATACTACAATACTTCCACGTCGTGTCGCCCATCCTTCATCTCTTCCATCTCCACAGACAACCCTGGGGTTCCCTTGGTCAAGATAGGCTCGTGATCCCTAGGAGTCACAAAGGTCTGAGCTTCGATGTCGTCGTCCTGGTTGTCCATGTCGTCGTTGTCATCGTCGGGCATGGGCATCAAGCCGACATCTTCACCTTCCTCCGCCGCATCGAACACATTCTGGCTCTTTCCTGGAGATGGCGAAGATGACGAAGTAGGTTTCGTGAGCTGAGAAGAACAGTTCATCAGGTATTGTAATAAACCAGGTTCTATCTGAAGAGACAGCGTAAATCAGACTCACGGTCACGTATATAGCAGATGAGAGGACGATGGCGGATCCTATCAAACTAAGTCGGGAAACTTTGACGTGAAAGAATATGCTTTGCAAGATCAAGGACCAAACGATCTATCAGGCGCATGCACCGAACAAGAACCTCGGTCACCAGGAATATCCGTAGTCGAAAATGGCAAGCAATCACGAACTCCAGTATAACTCGCCAACGAGCCTCTCCCAGCCGCGACAAGTTGAAATCCTCTCGTGGCGAGCAGCTGACCCGTGAATCCTAAGAAGCTGATGGCAGTCACGCCCAAAAGCCATGATCCGGGGTTAGGGGGGAGGACCCAAGGGATATTCAAGGCCGCCATGGATGTGACAGACAGGAGCAGGCACCAGGCGGTGAAGTACGTGACGCTATGCATCATGTGCGCCTGAGCACCAACTCGGCGCATAGAGATGTTCGCCATGGCTAGGCCGAACAAACTGAACAAGGAGACTCTGTCGAGATACATGAGCGTGAAGGGGATTATTACAAGGAGAGGTAGTTCTACTCACGCGGCTGCGATGACTCGCGTATGGCTAGAAGGAGCTTCTGATGGAAAGGCTTCGTTGGCGACAGTGGTTCCATTCGTGAAAGATAGAGCCCGCCGGAGCGGTGTAAGCCATGGGTGCAGAGCTCCTGAAGAGGAATGTCGGTCGTGCAATGAGAACAACACCTAGGAGGGACACCACTGAACAAATGGCGTATAGTCTGGTCAGGTACCATAACCGTGATGTAAGAAGGGCGCTTACATCCTGCGAGCGCTTCTCTCCTGGAGAAGCTCTCTGCAAGTATTTGGCAGCCTAGGAAAGCAGTGACGGTCGGAGTCAAAAAGCCGATCATGGTAACGTCCGATAAGGATAGATACTGGTTGTCCTTGTCAACATGCTCCGCTGTGGATACTCGAAACACGCCGAGGCGCACCTGAACACTGAAATGTGCCCCGAACAGACCAAAGAACCCAAAGCAACCGCGGGCGACAAGCCATGTTCGAACCCCGGGTGGACCAAGGAAAGGGTATGGGATTTTGTGGTACTTCCTGTAGGTCAAAAGGTGCCGTTTTTGGTAACGGACAGCTCAACATGACCATCCAGAAGACGTACATCCAAGGTATAGTAGCCACAAGTGTAAGGCTCATGCGGGCCGCTATGAGCTTTGGGGTTGTTCCCGATGTCATTAATCTCAAGCATGCATTTAGTCTGACGCGCTCTCTAAACGACATATCTGGAGAGGAGGCACCTGAACCTGCTCCCTTGATGATGTGGCAGAGGCCTCATTCAGGTCGGAGTCGCCTTCCTCGAGATCCCCCATGAGCTTCACAACACACATCATTGACGAGGCGGTAAAACTGGATACACCGATGTAGAGCAATCCACGATTCTCGTGATACAAGTCCCAGGCCTGATATGTCCATTTCTTGGTACGATGCGACCAGCGGGTGGGAAAGGGGGATTGTACATCCATCAAGGTATGAGAATCGAGCGCTAGGGGAAGTATACAGCGTCTTCCCAAGAATTGGGTAGTGGGTGAGTATAACGAATGCGTTAGCCTCTTCTTGGGAGTTTGTTCGTAGACAGAAGGAAGAGAGGTAAGAATCGCAACCTGCCACGCAACGCTAAATGAATGAAGTCTTCCATGTTGAGACCGACAGGTGCGGGGTAACGGAAGCTTACGTAAACTGCTGGGCTGTAACCCACAGCGACAAAGCCACTCCTGATTGACAAGATACAACCATAACCTGATTTCAAAAGCAATTGAAAGAAATGGATCTACTCTGGTCCTATGTCATCTGGCTCGTCGTCGACGCCGCGCTGCCACCACCGGAGCCTGACCGCCAGCGACCATCTCCGCCTGCTGTGCCACGAGTTCCGCCCGTGCTCGCACTCTCGCCACGTTCAGTTCTTGTGCCTGCTGTCTCCGTTGCGCCTGCGCCTGATGATACCGCTGCTGTGCGAGCATTTGTGCTTGCTGCTGTTGGAGTAGGCGCTGGAAGTAAGCTGCATTATTGTCATTCGGGCCCGGAAGCGGAGGAACCTGAGCTGCCAGTCCAGCACCGTGGTGGTTGTGAATATGGATCTGGACACCTCCTGGGTGCTGTTGAACTAAAGGCGGTGGTGGATTCAGATCCATCATTTGCTGAAAGGGGTTGAACGGCGCGGGAGCGCCGAATATGGGACCAGGTATGGGATTCGCGTGCACAGTAGGTTGCGTTGCTGGGGCTGGAGCTGGTGGTAGATCGACTCTCAAAGCTTCTTCCTCTATATCAGGCTGTTCTTCACGCTGCTTTTGGAGAGCAGTCTTGGCGGCTGCGGCAACCTAGAAGAAAAACAGGAGCCAAACAATGAGTCATAAATTTCAGGACACCGTCAAGAAATGAGTTCTCACCTCATCGTGATGCCGTTGGTCGAGATTGTTTTCCCATAATGCACACTGCGGGCGACGAGCAGTCAGTCGACTACGCTATAAAGATATAAGCAGATAGACGAACCTTATTCTTCTTGTTCGAGCTTCCTCCACGTCCTCCGGGTTGCTCATTGAAGTGATCATATCCACTGCAAAAGTATACTGTTCAAATAGATGTATTTCATATAACTCAACAAATTGACGTACTTGATTGCTTGCTTGCAGATATAGCACGACAACTGGGAACAGTGTGGACAGGTCATCTTGTTACACTGAAAGAGTCATGAGCGCGTTAATTATTTGTCTTGCAACGCGTCTGAGCTTGAGACTTACGCCGGCCTCTTTGACGAAGGCTACGAGAGCGTCATTAGCATGAATGTTTCACTTAGAACCTCGATGAGATACCTTTTGAGCACTTAGGGCACTTCCTCATCAAAGCCTCTGTCAGACCCAATGACCAATCATGTCAGACGCGGTTTTAAGATAGGAGCAGAACACATGGCAACGCACCGGTCATTGCCTCTTCCACAGCATGGCGAGCGTCCAGCTTTCTGTCACCTTCCATCTCTGCCATGAAGAACACATCGCTCAAGCATGATATATCGACAGCCCAGGAGTAACATACCTTGGCAACTCTTCGGCAGATGATCCTGAATATTTGAGATGAAAACATATTCGGACGGGGAGGCTGCGGTACGGTGGACTTACGGGTCTTTTACACTGCCTACAAGTCACTGCCATGCAGTCTTCGTTCTCGCATCGGAAGAGCTTCTCCTGCTCGTTTTCAATAATGCACTTGAAGTCGCAGAACGGGCATTCGTCCAGAGCTACTATCTGAGATCAGCGCCTGGTTATCCGTGTAATGTTGTTAGCCATAAAACACGCACATTCGAAACCACACTCGGCCACCGCCTTATCAGCTCTGATCCTGTCCAACAGCTCCAGTGCTTTGGTATCCAGAAAGCGTTCCAGCTCCGATTGAGGGAACTCGAGCTTGCAGCCTAGATGGAGAGTCAGTACGGTAGACGTCGCCGGGATATACGCTTCCACAGAGCAACGTACCGCTTTGATCCATACAAGTAATGGCACTTTTCCTTTGGCCTAGAGCCTCGGCCGCATTCCGCTTCGAACAATCTTTGCAAAAGAGATGTGTCTCGGGACACTGGATCATCTGGTCGAACTCATACTCTCCAAAGCAACACCCGCATTCGATGCCCTCGCCTTCGGGTAGGGGATTGTCCGCTGGCTCTACCTCAACAGCTCCAGATTCAGATTGATGAGTAGGTGACGGCGCGTAGTTTGGATCTTGTTCCTCCGCGAGCACAGCAAGTACCGCTTCTCGCTCTCGTTCGAAGTCTGGGCTGTGCCCTTGCGGACCTTTCCCCTTACGTTTCGGCGTGCTGGCGGTCTTTTTGTGAGCGTGGAAGCCGGGGTCAGAGGAGACCTCTCGGAGATGGAAGTAGGTTGGATAGTAGAGCCAGTTGCGTTGCATGAGGGCCAAGCGAATGCTGTGATATAATGAAGTCCCATTAGTTGCGAACCAATACCTAAGGGGAAGGGGCGCATACTAAGATTTGGTGATATATTTGAAGCTCAAGGCCAGATCCTCCTTCATGCATAAATGCATACGAGTGAGTGTCATAGGGTGCTCCGTGGATCTTTACTGACTTACCATGGCCAAACTTGGATAGTCAACGTCAACCACGCCGCGATCAAGCGATTCCCAGTCCAGCCTCGCCCTCTTCTCTTTGTCCCCCTTCCCCGCATCCCCACTACCACCAGCAGGGCGATTCTCGTCCTCGCGATCAGACTGCTTCCGCTTCCGCTTATTCATCTCGACTTTTGGATACTTGGGATCATCAAAGAGTTGATTTACGCAGGCTTCTACGACGAGCGTGGGGTTCGAGAGCATATTCCTGAAATCCAGTCAGTAAGAAAGGCGATCGGGGACACTTTACAGAAATGAGAGTGCGGGTTGCCACTCACGCTTTAACTAATGTTTCTGCGTGCTCGACTTGCACGTTTGGAATGAGCTGCAGGACCTCGGTAAGATATTGCGCGGTGCGATCTACGGGTTCAGCCGCAGCCATCTGATTGTCATCAAGGACGACATGATGCTGTGGATCACCAGCAGGTAGCACTCCAAAATCAATTGGTACGTCGTTCATATCCATGTATTGATTGGGAGGTTGCGCTTGGTACATCGTGTACCCATGGTTGTCTAGTAGCTGGGGCTCAGAGGGAAACCGCTGACCATTCGACGGAGTCGGCGGCCGAGGCGTGCCAGGTCGACCGTCCGCCATATGATCGCGATGTCGGTCAACAGCCCTAGAAGGGCCCGGCTGGTATTCTTCCCAAACTCCTTGGTCACCGTTTGCATCCATTTCTGGGCCGGCAGGCGGTAGATCTGCTTTCTTGTTCGTTAAGAGTGGTTTCGTGCTACAGCGTGGTAAGGTGCCAATGAGTCGTTGTGATACTGATGGTACACTCCATGGAAGCCTTGGATATATAGCGAAAGGGGGACGCGTGAAGACAAAGACTTTCGAATGATGAAAGACTCACCACTGACTGCCTCCGGCAGCGCGTTTCGGCACCGAAGACCACTCAAACCCGCCCTCACCCTCAGCGTATCCTCCGTTCATCATGCCAGCCGTCCCATTCAGTTCACCCATATTCTCATTGGAGTTGGGAATAAAGAAAGATGTATCGATTGGGAATGGAGCTTCGGAGCTTTTCGATGGGCTAGACACAGCCGCTCGTCTACTGCCTCCAGGAAGCGACCAGCACGGGAAGGATTCATCGTCAGACGAAAGGAGAATAGCGTCGTCGGGGGTAGTCTTCGAGGGCTCCTTCCCTTTGCCCTTTGTTTTCGTGTTTGTGGTGGACTGTTGTGGAGGGAGATGGGCCTCGGGATCAGGACGCGTCCGGCGCGTTGCTCGAGGTTCGGGTGACGGTGAAGATGATGAAACGAGTATGACATTCCCCTCCTGTTCCATTCTTAGCGCCCGTCGTATGTATGATGAGGAGTCCAGAAGGTGCAATTACAGCCCAGACTGGCTTCAGACTGCAGGTGTCCCTGATTGCGGATTTAACGGACATAACAATATTTGACCTACATAGCACGCCACTAGTGTACATGTACTTTATCCAGACGCGGAGTTTGCATCATCTTGGGATGAATTTCCAGCTTTCAGATCCATCAGCTCCAACCTCTTCCCCAGTTCCTGGATCTGACTGAGCAGTAATACCCTCTCTTCCATCATACCATCCACTACATCCTGAGCTCGGCTCCGAAGCTTATCAATCAGCAAAGCGGGGCCATGCGATACGATCTCCATTCCATGTCGCTGAATCTCCGAGTGAGCTACGTCATATGCGTCCAGTAGTCGTCGAGTCTCGGTGGAAAGGCCGTACACCACAGGATTTTGTCCCACTTGAAACCCATCGATCGAAGTATCCGAGCTACCCTTGACGCGAACTGAATTATCGTTCACTGAAGCTCGAAGCAGCTGTAAATCAGAATCAAGCGCTTGCAAACGTTTGAGGAATGTGACGTTGTATTCAGGGTACTTGAAGCCGACACAGGGTAAGCAGGTCCTCCCCGAACGAAGGTCGCTCCAAAGCGAGCGATATCTCTCTGGCTCGAGTTCATGACCTATAAT
>WSTV01000268.1:0-29102 GCA_019632285.1 Tulasnella sp. 332 | reverse complement strand
CCTGATGCTTTCTGGAGGTGATATCCGAGAGCGATTCCTATTGGCCAACAGGGGGAGGTGACATTGACAATGAAAGTTGTCAGTCAGAAAGACCGAGCCGCGGCCAACGGAACGAATGTAATGCTTGTAATGACATGATTTATGCTCACCGTTCTGACCGAGAGCTTTCCGGTTCCCGGGAGTACTAAACACAAGAAGAAGCGATAAGTCGTCAACCACAGTAGCTCGGATATCTAGGATATACCTGACTCAAAGTTGTCATCATACTACCTATCTGACTGGCAACATGATATGAGATGTGCATTTAATATGTATATTTTACCGTAGAGAGATAAATAAGAGCCTACTATTGTAGCGACCGTTTCTCATCTCTGAGCTGTCCAACTTCTTCCACTAGGGATCTGACCTCTCCCGCCAACTCCTCGCTGAATCGCTGAAGATAGTCTGGCACCTGAGATGAATTTGACGCCATAAATCTGTCTAAAGGGCGAGAAGGTAGCTGAGTTGATGAGGTTGATTTAGGCATTCCGATAGGTGTGTGCGATTGGGTCGTGGGCATGGGAAAAGATGATGATGATGATGATGATGATGATGAAATTGAGGCGAGGGGTGGTGCACCGAATAGCGCCAGGTTTGGAGAGTCGCTTCGGGCGGGAGCATCATTCATAGATCTCGGTCTCGAAAGTGAGACCCCAGGCCGACGGGGACTTCGGGCATTGAGAACAGAAGAAGATACGCGCTCCAGAATTGAGTCTGTTGGTGCTTCTATAGGAGCGTTGTCTTTTGCATTAACAGTAGCCTGTTGCGGCTGCGATAGGGGTTTGTTGTCCCGCTTCATAGTCTGGCAATTCAGCGATGGTCGAGTGGAGAATAAATGTACACTTTGCGTTTAGGTCAGCATGTTTCAAGAGCACAAGCAGAGTGTCAGGCGTGAGGCGGACATTCACGTGTTTCTCATGAGTTGATGCCTGGCCCGGTGGTGGTGGTAAAAGAAGACGTAGGTGGCGTGGTTTGTGGTTCTCCGAAGGGCCCGAGGTGAACACAATATGCACAAGCACTCAGGGCTTCCCCGGCCTCGGATTATAGACTGACCCAATGACGCCGACCACCCCAGCTACTTACCACTGCCATTTGTTTTTCAGAAACTGATGGCGCAGACGCATCAGTTAGACCCACCACCGACACCACTCAAGGAGACTCTCTCGCCGTTTGGACCTGAGATCCGCGATCCGTTCATCAAAAAGAAGAAATCTGGTCTAAGCTTGTTCAGGAAGCGAAAAGACAGTCTTTCGTCGTCTATCAAATCCGCTGCTCGTCACGCGAAGGAGGAGGCCGATGCCGACGCGTTACTTCAGAGCGCGGGAGCTGGACCGAGTAGCAATCCGGATGACATCTATGGTCCACACATCGTTGACGGAGAGCCTGTTGGCGAGCAGAGCAGCCCTGAGCTGAGGCTCACATCCGATGGGACTGCTCAGATAGCCATCGAGGAGTCTGTTCATGATCGAAGACAAACCAAGGACTTGTACCGATGGGCAGTTATGTACGAGAACCAACGCGGGTGAGCCATGACATAGCTCGACCATCAAAGTCCTTTATACGCGCGTAGTTTCCATTTAAGCTAATGATTTCTCGTCAGATTTACCCTCTTTTCAACGCCTCACTACGGATCGCGTTCACTTTTCCCAAGCGATCCCCCTCCTTTCACCGTCCCTTCATCTCAAATCAACGCCAAAGACACATCCACATTCACGAAATCACCCTGTTCCCTCCGCGACTATCAACTCCCGGATGCGCGATGGCAATGGCTTTCCAAGAATTGGATGGTCGACATGCGCGGAGACGGCGAGGTCTGTTCCGACGGGTTCGAATACAATTGGGCGTTCCGCTCGAACGACAAAGGGTGGCGCCCGTATCCCGGGCACGTCAGTACGGGCGGATGGGTAAGACGCAGGAGATGGCTTCGCTTGATGATGCGGCCGGCGGATAAGCGGTCAGATGAAGTTGGAGTGAAATATACTGTCTCACAGGAAGCGAAAGAGCCGGACGTGAGTCAGGGCGGCATTCAAGTAGGCGGAGTGCCGGCTCGTCAGTGGTCTACAATCAGCGAGGAGATGAAGACATGGCAGGGTGATGTGGCAGCCGATTGGGATCGATGCCACAAACTCATGCGCTCGACGAATCGTGATGGCCGTCGTTTGGAGTTGTGGGTTGACTGGCTGGGAGTTGGCCGGACTCCTGAAGCAAAAGGTCTCGTCAACGGAGACTACATGACCGCTGCCACTGCCACTGCGAATCTGGCTGGCGTGGAGAAAACGCAGGAGAAGAACGCGGTACCGACCATTTGTGTCGATCACGATCTTTCACCGGCGTCCCCGGTGGAGAATGGCATAGTATCGGACGATGAATTCTATACCCCCAGGCCAATGCCTCCAGGCGCAGAGCAGATGGAATGGATCCTAGCAGTCCTTCGAGAACATGTGCGTTTTATCCTAAAGCTGGATGTTGCAGGTTATTTACCCCCCACATTCAACCAACAGGGAAACACTATCCTCTCGCTCTTCATCTTCCCCGACTCTCGTGCACACTTTATCGAACTACTGAACGCGGCCAGTATCGACACCTCGCTCGTCACCGGCGCGACGCACGGCCCATACGACCCGAATCACGTCATCACGATGCCTCGGAGCCCGTCGCTGCCCGAGTTTTGGAGCCAAAGGAATTCCCTTGTATATGTCGGAGACCGTGAAGGAACGAGCTCAGCAGACTCCATGGCGCATTACCTTCGCAACCCGGACGTCAAGGGCAAAGGGAAGGAGATGTCGACGAAGCCATCTAACGGGCAGCAGGCGGGCGTGGAGGAGACTCAGGTGCATGAGCACGAGTATATCAGTAGTCCAGCGTCCTCGCGTTCCGAGTTGTCTGCGGCCAGCGATGGGATTAGAATTGGACATGCTGTCATCGACATATCGACCCACGCGAAAGGAAATGATGTAGGGCCCTCACGTACCCATACTTAGTCTTTATGATGGACTCTGTTCTATGTCCTTATTCAAGCTCCTTACCCCCGGAAATCTTTGCTATACCTGGGAGGACGTTCATAACATGTGCATTCCTGAGTGGTTCTCCAAGCTTGGTATTGATGTGTAACCTATCATGTCATTGGCTTCAGAGGGGAAACCACTGGTGTGACTGCCTTTCACTTTGCCTTCTTGTGAATCTCTAGATCTACAATGCCACCGTCGAAGAAATTCCTCCGAGATGGCCATACCAATATCTGTCCTTGATATGTTCACAATGGATCTTGTCCCATTCCCGGCCACATGGGCCTTTATATAGATAGTATAAGCAACAGCATACGTATCGTAGATAGAGTAGAGTGGGAAATCATAAGGATATTAAGCCGGCGGATGCATGGCTAACGGCCAAAAGAATAGAGCAAGTAAGATATTATACCATGTCCGTAAGTGTCCTCTATACATCAGGCAGAGTCTTGGATCTTTGGACTGGGTCATGTCTATCCCTTGCAGGTAGATCTGAAGCATTAAATCTAGCCTGGAGATAATTTCTGTCGTGAGCTCGGATACCGCTTATTACATGTCAACTTGGGTGGTGTGCTGTAATACCTTAAAGACACTTACTTGGAGGAACTCTGGTGGGATAAGGGATAAACAGTCTTCCAGGGCCTTAAGTTGTATTGAGGGGCACCTTGACTCGTAACATTCTATCGTTTACTGACGGTCACATGGAGACCTTACAAAGGCTGCTCTTGTATACTTATTACCAAGGCAGTTTCAGACTTTGGACTAATTCCAGGAGTATGCTCTGAGACAGCCCACTGCAAGTAGAGTAATTATATGTCGGTCTAAATCTCATGTGTACGCCTGCATTGATGCTGTGACTTCGCATAACACGGGTCTGAGTACGGCCACATAGAACTGAAAACTTGCAAGTTACTCATAATTCGGCTCTGCTACGCAAAGGCTAACGACCATTTTTGAACCTTCTGACCTCTCTGGAGTCGTGACCATTGTTCTGAACGTACCCCGTCGTGATGTTTATCCGCCGGGTATTTCACTTACTCTTGGTCCTCTTTGTTGTATGCCCCTATTGTAAATCCGCATCAGCGTCTGCATCTCCATCTTTGTATGTGTTGATGGTTGTTCCCGAAAGGGAACAGCATCCGATCAGTCGTATTATTACTTCACGCAAACCATCGCGCCCTGCCTTGTCTCTCATCCATAGTCTTAGTTTTGGCTCTCGTCCACCCTCAGCCCTCATCCTCACGGGGCTATTCTCACAGTCCAGACCCGTAGCTTCGCTTTGGAATGTCCCTCGCCCGCCCGAGAGCCTGATGAGATGCGGTCTGAGATCGACTCCGCACGACGCTGTCGAGCGAGCTGTCTCGAGCCACGCTCCTTCTCGCTAGTGCGTTTTCTGTTCGACGGACTGCTGACTCATTTGGTTTACTGTTCTTTGTGAAGCGCGGGCTGTTTCCGATTGCCCTCTATCCTTGATGACGACGAGCCTTGAAGACTCGCGTCGGCCCCTCAAGTAAGCGCTGTTTTGCTGGAAGTGCCTACTGATGCGGGACGGAACATAAGGACTGCGTTACGAATAAGGGGGAAAGCGAAGTCGAGGAGCCCTGCAATACTGCCGAGCGTCCGCATTGTCTGATTGATATGCACCTTGAACAGGCCGGCACCAACAATTCGGCGCCTGGCTTCGGTCCCGCAGAGAATAAGGGCGGAGCGAAGTCTTTTCGATGGCAATCCAGAGGCACTGATCCGCTAACCCCTTCAAAGTCGTGTGGACCAGACTTCTGGCCCTGCAATCATTTCTCGATGATACGGGCCGTTATGCTTGATAATCAAGCCACTGAGATCAAGGCTTTGAAACGGAGTCATTATATGAAACCAGTTTTCCCGAAGAATTAAGACTCTAATAAAAGGCAGATTTGTGGCTATGAAGCGCGATGTTCTGATCAAATACAGTTGACAGCTTCCTTGAGGGGTCAAGAAGCTATATACGTCTAAGCAATCCGACTGCTCTGCGAGGAGCTTGGGTGAGTTCTGTGAGGATAAGTTGTGCCTTGAGTCCAGCACGCTCGATGCATAACTCGGCTGGTAGGTTTATGTGGCAACGGATTCAGAGAGACATTGACCATTACGCAGACCGGCCGGGGTTTGCAATTTATTCCCGAGGCCCCTGAATTTCGCACTCGACCATACCAGTAACTATGTCAAACGCGAGCCTAGATTTGGATAAATCCTACGTGTTTATCCCTACGGCTGTGAGCTGTCCATCCTACCTGTCTTATTCATGCGAAGCTAACTATGAACTTGATGAGATAGCCTGGCGGGCAGCATCCTTCTCTCCAGTCGGACTACAAACCCGGAAGCACCGGTTCATCAGCACATAACTGGAGCGCAAATGATCTTGGAGGATCCCTGGGAGTATGTGGTAGGAACTTCATTGACAAATGGGGACGCGTTTGCCTTCTCCGAGGGGTGAATATTTCGGGAGCCAGTAAAACGTAGGTGCTGTCTGAGGTTGTCCGTATCCATCCTATGTAGATATTCATCTTCTCGAACAGGCCTTCGAATCATGATCCAGCGATATTCCCATCTGCGCATCGAACAGTGACGTTCGTCGGGCGGCCATTTCCACTTGCCAAAGCCCCTGAGCATTTCGCGCGGTGAGCGCTCGGTGTCGTTTAGGCCTTCCGTGCGCGCCTAATTCTAAGCGCGTCTTTAGCCTTCGCCGGTGGGGCCTGACCTTCATCAGATTCATGGTCACATGGGAAGCCATAGAACACGCAGGCCCGTGAGTTTGAACCACCAACACTGCCTGCTCTCTCCAACTAAATCATGCTTTGTCCGACACAGGGGTATTTACGATACGGACTACCTTTCCTATATCCGATCCTTGCTCGCTATGCTACCAGAGTACGGCATGACAGCTTTTGTGTCCATGCATCAAGATGTCTGGTCGCGGTACTCTGGAGGCTCAGGTGCACCAGCTTGGACGCTAGAACTCGCCGGATTCGACTTGAATGCGCTAGAAGAGACCGGAGCGGCCTATCTTGGTGGAATCAGGGAGCCAGGCGTGGTTCTCGAGCGCGGTCTTTGGCCCACCGGATATCAGAAACTCGCTTGCAGCACGATGAACACTGTCTTTTGGGCTGGGCGGACTTTCGCGCCGAAGCTACTTGTCCAGCGAAAAGGGGAGAAAGTAAACATACAAGACTTCTTACAGGATTCGCTGTTGGATAGCTACGACTGGCTTGTTAAAGGTTTGGCTGGCCTGGACAGTGTGGTCGGGTTTGAGGTACGTGACCTTTTTGGTTCTCAGGCCCAGATCCAGAGGCTAAGACGACGCGTTTTCAATAGATGATGAACGAACCTCATCGAGGATATATCTCACTCTACTCTATGCACAAATACAACTACGACACGGACTTGCATCTAGGCGATACACGTGAGTTGACGTTCTCAGGACTGCTTCCCTGGTCTCATTGTAGGGTATCCCAAATGCGCTGTGTTAGCATCTGCTTTGCAAGGATTCACGTTGGGCGCCGGATATCCCACCCGAGTCCCACACTGGGTCATGTCTTTTCCTGTGACAAAACTGTCTAATCATAAGCTGCGTAACCCTAATGGACGGAAAGTGCGTTTTATATCTCTGCACCTGAGGGGTAATGAAGTATCGACAATCCATCCTTCAGGTTTGGCGCAAGGACGGCCCCACAGGAGGCGAATGTCTTTGGCGCATGCATGGCGTCTGGCAGTGGGATGAAAAGAAAAAGGAGCCTGTCGTGGTGAAAGAGAACTATTTCGATCGGATGCCCAATGAGGATCGAAAGGTGAGGCGCTAAACATTTTGGCCAATGCAACCCAACTAACGCTTCTTCGTGATTAGGTTGACTGGCACACGGATTTTTATTACCCTTTCGTCAACAAATGGGCAGACCGCGTGCAAAAATCCGCTGGGCTGGAGAAAATCATTTTCGTAGAAGGAATACCTAACGAGGTCCGCATCTATCCTGCTCCCAACGCGCTCTCAGCTAATTAGCGTTACTTCCTTGAGATGTGTCCATCTTCGTGGACCGTTGAACATCAGCCTAAAAATATGGTCTATGCGCCCCACTGGTATGCGGTCTTTCTGCGCTGTTCCTACATCATGTCTGAAGACCCTTGCACTTAGGTATGACCTGAAGACCCTCTTCAAGAAGGAGTTCAATCGCCTATCTATCAACATCTCAGCCATGCATGCCGTAAGTATGGCTTTCGGACACGGTCAGTTGTGTCATGCTCCCAGAGAACTCACCTTCATCCATGCAGGGTAATCCCATCTGGCGTTGTCTCTACTGGGGTCAGCGTGGCGTGCGAGAGAATTACCTATGGCAGCTGCGAAATATCGCTACGAAGGCATATACAGCTCTAGGTGAAAGGCCAGTCATCATCGGAGAGACTGGACTCTGCATGGATTTACAGTGCGTATAAGAATGCTCCTAGTCGAAACTGAGCCGAACTATTATCTTCCATTCGAATAGCGATGGTGAGGCTTTCAAGTCCGGAAACTTTGAGTGGCATGAGCGAATGATGGATGCCTTGATCTCTGGACTTGAGCGGACTCTCATCGGGTTCACGTGAGCTTCTTTTCATTGACAAACTCGAGAGGATCATGAGCCTCCTGACGAACTTGAAAATACGTTTCTCTCCAGCTTGTGGAACTATTGTCCAAGCAACAATGACTCTCATGGCGATTTCTGGAATGGCGAGAATTTTTCGTGGTTTAGCGAACAAGCTCTCAACCCGCTGTCGCCACCATCCCTCGATCAATCAAACGCATCGCTAGACGAGGGAAGCCGACTGCTTTCGGTCATATGTCGACCCTACGCTGCGAAGGTCGCCGGTATACCCCTGCGTTGTGAATTTGAGGTGAACACTGGATGCTGGGAGTTCGAGTGGGCGAATCGATCAAGGTTGGACGGCAAAGGCTCGTCATTAATGTCGCAGGCGGATCCGGGGCCTGACACGAGCAAACCACCGACGGCCCTCTCGATTCCGTTGACGGCCAGGGAGACGGAGATCTTTGTACCGACGTTGATCACGAAGGGTCGGAAGATGTCTGTGGCGTACACTTGCCGAAGTGGGGAGTCGACTTCGTTTGGTTGGAGTTACGACGCCGCGAGGCAGACGCTCTTCGTTGTCACGCAAGACGTGACCCCTGGAGCCGTTCATCAGATCAAGCTGTCGTTTGACCCGCCCTTGAGTCAGCGCTTTCCTCTGGACGAGTCATTGTGGCGCGACTTCGCGTGGTTGTGGACATCCTTACTTGCAGTGTTTGGCAGCGTCATTTGGTTATTCTTCGTCCGCTCCGTATAGATGAGTTACTTAGACTTGGTATACCATGCTGCCTCCCAAAATCCGAGCTTATGCGAGATGGTGGACAAATGATGTGGCCTTTTGAAAATGGAAGCCGACAAGGTGATCGAGGACCCGATGTTCCTAATATAATTTGTACCAAAACCTAGCTACATAGTCAAGGTCCACGCCGCGTTCATCGAGGACAATCTTCGGGACTGTACCAAGGGGAATAGAAGTACCGCTTGCACACCAGATACAGAAATATGATCCTTATGTGGCCTGTTTGTTTGTTGAGTTCTACTTTTTACCCTCAGAGCTTCGTCTCCAGATCCAAAAACAGACTGTCATCATGAAGGGAAAGCAGAACAAGAAATAGGGAAGACATTTGATCTTCAGCCATGCTGATACACTGCGGCCTATTTCAGAGTTTAAGTCCGATTATTTCTTTTCCTGGCACCACTCGCGCTTTCAACATACATACACGCCTTGCTATGTATGCAAGAGGAAGAGGTGAATGATAAAGGGAGGCGCGCGTTTGGGAAGCCGACTCTGTTCTTAGATGCGCCTAAGCTATAGTTTAAGGGCCAAATACACTCTTACTTTGAGGCGTGACGTATAATTGGTGGTCGGGAGCTCTGAACGGAACCCATCACGATCATAGGGAAATGCATCGACGCCGTTGAATATTCGTTTATCACCACAAGCTTTCAGCGACTCCCAGACTATTGGCGATCCTCGCTTGGTGCGATGGTCGGCGCTTTGTCGGAAATTGGTCTTGACGCATGTCCGCCATAGGGGTTGCGATTTGTTGCCACTTCAACCAGCAATAGTTTTGCGGTCTACAACAATCCTCCGCAAGCAGAATCTTATTATGCGTCTTGTGCTTCGGGCGTGGGGCGCTGGCGTGCTCCTACGCTGATTGCTTGTCTGTTCATGGTTTTATGTGTCATCGTCAAGGATCCCAGCGACATCTCCTTATGTGGCTTGGCAGATCGCTTTCTAGCCACATAAATCACACCGAACCCCCTGCCTGTTTCCGTTGTTGTACATAAGCCTCTTTTGAGCGAGCAACCATTTTGTATTTCTCCCGGTTCCTCCCTCCTCCACCCACCGATTACTCAAGAGTCGACGTAGCTCAGCTGGTGTGGTGTCCTAACACGTCTGTCAGCAGAGCATCGTCTAATAATGCTTTCCCCCGTAGATCAACACATATGAGATTTATCAAGCATCTTTTTCTGTGCGGTCTGGCTGACACCCTGACTACATATGCCACCGCTGCCCATAATCCAAGGACTGTCATCAGTCTTGGTGGTACAGCTAACTCGCAACCTAATCCCATCGCATCCACCTACCCCAATAACACCACGGGCACTCTCAATGCAACGATCGTTGTTGCTCCAATCGCGTACACGCTGGCCAGAAAACTCGTTCCATCCCAGTACAACATCCTACCAACCTATTCCGCTATGCTTCCCAGCTTCCCGGAAGGGATGTACCCGGTAAGGCTTACTTCGACTACTATAAATAAACTATCGCATGCTCAGTAGTATATTTGTCTTCTCAAGCTGATCCTGCAAGGCAGACTCGACCATGATGTCCAACAGGACGGTATCGGTATTCCAGACTTTGTGGTCAGTTTACCCAAATATGTGCCCTTTTTTCTTCTTTCTTTCTTTGCCTATTGTGCTCGTACTGAAATCACCACGCATACTATCGTTCAACCAGGACTTCCTAATTGGCTTCCCATTCATTGACTTACTCGGAGATGGCTATAGCACGTTCACTTGGACGCCTTCGTCCTTCATGGCGGTCGACGTGGTGTCTATTGCGGGCACGGAGTTGTATGGCATAAACGTCACTACCGCCATCTTCGATCCCCCTAACGACCAATACGCCTTCGTCCCAGCCTCGGAGAATCCCACGCCGGGTGCAATCTACTTCACAGCCACATCCCTCCTTGGCTCGACGCTCGTTTCGGCAGTCTACGCCCCCATGGCTTCAGGAGGAATCGGGCAATACCCCTTATCTTTGTCAGCCCAGTCCAGCTGATAGATCTACTATCTTCTACGCTGATCGACATCGCTGACACAATTTGTGGCAAATCCTAGCTACCAAAACGTCACCAACCAGCCCACGTTCGGTAATGGTATTGTCTGCGACAACCAAATACGCTTTTTCAACACTCCGATCACCCAAGGCGATTACCTACCGATTGGCATTCAAGGCAACATCACCATCGTGGACCCAAATATGCCACAACTGTCGGCTACGTACACAAATGTCTTTGGAGTCAAGCTCGACACTGCTTTCATCGAGAACAATCTCCAGAACTGCACGAGCTTGAAAGGTGACACATACCAAGGCGAATAGAAAGAGTGACAATATTACTTCCATACGCCAAGGCACAAACAGGGCCGTTTATGATTCGCTTTCGATTTTTGCGTTCCAGTTCCGGCACTAGGGCTTCATCACCAAACCCAGAGATAGATCATCATATGCATATCTATTCACTCTCTATTTTCTATTTTACTGTCCTGCTTTCTTCTGTTCAACCCCCGCCCCTTGATACAGAGATTGTCGCTCGTTCCATCCCGTTTGCTCACCGCCGCCTGCTTCTTGGTTTGGCCTCTGACCGTCCTTCTCAACTTCTCGACGGTTTCCCCCACTTTGAACGCGGTCTTATCTTTGACGATCTTCGTCCCTGATGCGCCCCGCGACTCACCGGCCTCCAGCGCCACTGCATACTTGAGGACCGCGAGGGGCTTCCCTTGAAGATCATCCTCAGTATCCACAGAGTCCGGAGAAGCCGTAAGTGATTTACGAGATGTTTGGCCTTGGCGTGAACGTCCTTTTTGGGCCCCTGGTCCTGTCGATGCACAGGGCTTTTCAGCGCAGGTCTTTTAGGAGCGTCTACATAATTTTCGTCCTCGCTGACAGCTGGTGCTGCGTGCGCTTGATGCCAGAAGAGAAGGAAAGTTGGACATCAGCGAGGAACCTGTCCATTTTAATATTGGGCGAGATTGACTGGATTTTGCGCTGTCGCGGCCTTGACAACCTAAAGCACTAGAATAACCTTACATCTATACTTGTGTGTAATTCCAGGTATTCAAGTCTAAAGGATATAGCTACTCAAAAGCTCACAGGGCCGCATGTCGCCTCAAGACCTGCCAATCCTCATCATGCAAATTCCAGCTCTTCCCCCTCGCCGTAGCTCGCTCCTTCAGCAACTGCTTCACATCTTCTGTAACCGTCCCGTCCTCATCGATCTCTGTGCCAGCATCTTCATCGTGCAAATACGTGATGATGGTCCTCATAGCCTTCTCCTCGTAATCTTCATCGATGGGGCCGGAAGGTGAGACGAGGGACTTGGTGAGTGTGGAGATGATATTTTCGAGGCTGATGGCGGCGCGCGTGAGGTTCGAGGTGTCCATAGGGTCGTCGTCGGTTTCGGGATTATTAGATATGAGGAGTGCATTTAGGAGGAAGGCGGCTTTTCGGCGAACGGGAGGGCTCCGATCTGATAAATAAAGAGAGACAGTATTGAGTCTTCCCCCATTCAAAATCGACAACTTCATGATCGAAGTAGTCTTCGCATTGGACGAACCAGATAGGCAAGCCTTGATGACAATCCAACCGCCTGCTTTACTGAACTGGAGGACGGCGTCGTGGTGATGTTTGAGTGACCCGGATAAGCAGTACATTGCCTTCGACCTCACGTCTGCCGATGTGCTTGTGGAGAGTGCGTTAATTAGCCGAGGGAAAGGATCGTGTGATAGGAACTAGGGATCATAAAGAGAAATCATGAGTATCAGTGAGGATGAACTCGGATTATGAAGAGAAAAGCTAATGTGGGATGTATGTCTCATCGTCATAACGAATCAAACTTACCGCGGACTGGGATTTCGGGTTGTTCTGTATGGCTGTCCCCGCAACCCAGAAAGCCTGAGTTGCAATTGCCGAAGAGGCGGACGCAGTGAGTGCTAGGATAGGATCCCACATCTTGAGGACTTCCATATCTAGGGGAAGGGGAAGGATCTTAGCACCTGAAAGGGAAATTCTTGGGAGAGGTGTGGAGGAGTGACATGCCATTCGCATTGTCCAGTGATTCAATCAGCTACGTCCAATCAATCAGTTATCACAGGCTAGAGTCGAGACTAATGGAGTCAAGTACCATCTCGATTTCATCTAGTGCGTTCACCCTCTCGGCTTCTGATTTAGATCCATCTATTGCGATGGCAAGCGCATCCTGGAACAGCAAGCACGGTGTTGGGACATATATTTAGAGTAGGGAAGTCTTGATGCGTGCCACCTCACCTTCATCTTCACCGCATCTGGCTTTCCCAATATCATATCTATGATGCCTGGGTCGAGCTTCTCCATAGGTCGCGGTGGCACATAGCTGGGATCGTTTTTGTCAGGCGTATTCTGAGTGGCCCAATCGAGTAAAGCACCTGCTGCTGGGTTTCCGGACATAGTTATAGTGGTTTGGGGGTAAGATGGATTGTCTGTAGAGGTCAATCGCGCGATCTTATGTAGCAAGTCAGCTTGGTGAAGTCCCCGGATCGTCGTGGAAGGTACCCGAACACATTTTGCTTCTTCGCACACAACTATGTCAAAACAAGGTGACCATCCTAAATAATCAAATGGCTCTGAAGGACCGATATGGGCTCTTCCATATCTACCTTACATGTGAAGCATGACGCTGGCCCACACGGTCAGGGGCCCGGGAACCCCCACTTAGCGAACTGCATCATGATGGCCATTGGTTCATTGAACCTTGGATCAAATGCCTGTACATAAATTCTACCGCAGATGTAGTATTCGTACTCATACCCTTCACTCCCCTCTTACTTCTCTCGCATTAGTGCTCAACGATTTGGGCATCTTCGCCGACGACAGGATCCTCTCATGAGAACAAACGAAGGTGCGCGCCAACCACGTTCGAGAGCGCGGAATCGCTCAACTCTTAAACATTCAGCGTCTCGCAAAAACGAGGAAGGATGATCCGTTTCTATGGGGTGATAAGGTGCGTTTTAATTTGAGCCCCCACGCTTGACATATTTGATAGATGATGTCGATTCAGCTCGAGTATATGGTCGTCGACTTCGGTGACGCTCACAAGAACGCCAAGCCATTGCTTTGTCAGGGTCGCTCCTTCCCAAGCTCGTGGAGCACACCAATGATCTGCGCCTAGTGAGGCGTATGTTTTGACATTCAGAATCTTTCACCACTTGATGCTTGGTGCCCAGCTTCTTGTGTGAATATAGTTGGCACATACCACTTCGGGATCTCGAGTATGCATGGTATATGATCGGCCAAGTCCCGGGGCGCCGGAGACGGGATCCATATCCGACCTCTTATCTGTTATGCAGAACATACGAGATAGGTATGCGAAACTCGTTTTTTTCTCGTTCTGAACTTTGTACAGAGGTCCCATCTTCCCTGGTTGGATAAGCGTCTCATGACTGGACGATTTTTACCATCGATTCAACGCTTCATGACCATATCCTCCAACCCCAGGCTCTGCACCTCCTCTGTTGACTTCTCCACCACATCCGCCCGAGTAAATCCTGGAAATGTCGCCTCTACTTTAATTCATAGCCTTTTCCGGCAAGCGGACATGATCAGCCCCGATCCCAAATTCTCGTGAGTCTTGCGTTCCCTGGTTCGGTTTGGACAACTGTACTGACGAATATAGAACATGATCCTATAGGAGGATTACGGCCCATATGAGGGGGCGACATGGGGCCAAAGTTGACGCGGAGGTACCCATCCTCCATTACGAGCGGGCCGCGAAACCCTTCTATGATCCAGCAATAACTTTGAGCCAACATGCCCTTCAAGATGGTCAAAGTGAGCATTTCTGATATCTTCGGTTGTCAAATGGCTGACAACAATCTTGATGCCAAATATTCTGGAAGCGGAGGGGGCTGCTAAGACTCCAGATAGCATCTGTCTTGATGCCTTCAGCTTTTGTGCGGGGTGCTGCTGCAATTGAGTCACATAACAGGGTCGAAACTTGAAAGAAGCCCTTAAATTATATGAAACGTTGATACCTATGACTCCCATTATGGTAAATATCATACATCAGCCATCCCTAGGATATAAATATCAACTTCGACTGATTTTCAGTATCAGCTCACACTTAATGCAGCATCGTTGAAGAAGTTCTGAGAACGCATCAAGAATGTCGGTGAGAAGACTCCCTTCAATACCATCTCTGTTCCAATAAATAACAACTATTAGCCTATCTCGTCGGAGGTGAGCCATCACTGAACATACTCTTGGAAACTCTACCAAGCACTTGGAAAATTCGGATTCCTCCTAAACCAGCATCACGATGTGGCCAATATCGCATTGAGTACTCCTGTATAATATGCGACTTCAACTTTGACCCCATCAACAAGGAACACGTCGGCTGTGATTTTGTGGATGGACGGCCCGAGAAACGACAGGTGGAACTGGAAACTGCGCACAATCATGATGATGCAATGTCGGAACCAGAGAGACCGCCGAGTCCATTTCAATGGCCCGCGAAATGTTGGTCCCGTGTCCGTGACCAATTGCTGTTGCAGGATGTTTTGTAGGCCCGCCCCAATAGTGTACGTATACTCTCTTTTTCGACGGAGGTGTGCATCTATTGTGAACATGATGCATAGGTTGAACATGCAAGCTAGGGAAACAGCAACCTCTATCGACGCTGACGCGTATTCGTGATCCTTTCCCCACTGACTTCACTCCCAAAGAAGTGACCATACTGCATCTCCAATGTGTTCTGGGTCCGCGAGTACAACTCAGGCGACCGCCTGGGCCAGTGTAACGGTATCCGCCGAGTGAACGTCGTTGTTACTTTGGAGGCCTAAGGGTGATTGACGAAACTGCGATAGGAGCAGTTGAAGCAATGCACTATAGTTGAGAGATTAAATAGTATGAAAGTCAGAAGAGTGGAATGTCTCAGTGATAACAAGGATAATCTCGGTGTGTAACGTTGCCTCAGCCATCAGGATCGCCGAAACGGCGTCAATTAGATCTGCGTTGGAGCTGCCTGATTCTCATGGATTGTGTATTATGCTTCGTAAGATGAACGTGAACGATGCCGAAACTTATGCCATGATCCTCGTGAGTAAGTCATCGGGGAAACCAAGTGTCGTCAAGTGGCCACATGTATGTCGTTTCCCAGGCTATTTCGAAATGTTTCCTGAAGGACCAACTAGGATTTGTAGGATAGATGAGGAATTGTGTCTTGAGGTAGAGGAGACGAAGACCGGCTGATGGTGCGGTTCAAAAGGGGCAAGCTAAGAACAGGGCGGCGACGATCATGAGCCCATAGAATAGTGCTCCTCCAGCTGCAAAAACTAACACCACCAGTGCCACAATCTCGTCTACTTTCCAGGGGTGGTCGACGAGGGCAGCGAAGAACAGGGCAAGTGAGACAAGGAGCAATGTTGGCAGGAGTTCCACCACCGGCCCAGGTCCCCGTTTATCGGCACCGATGAACTGCTTCGTTCTCCTCGTACCCTACTTATCCAGTGGACCTATCTGCCCAGTTCCCTCGTAAGCTTTAATCCACTGCTTTGCTAACATCGCACCCGCAGCGGCAAGAAGGCTGCATGGAGGCTGACAAAGAACAGACAGTTCTAACGGACCGTGCTATGTCCGACAGCACACGGTGAACTGAGGTAGCTTGCGGTGAGTAAACTGCTGCTGACGTTTATCAAGAGTAAAGTGAGGAGATCGTTGGTTCGGTCGATGAGATTGGTGCTGAGTGCTGTAGAGCAAGGATGATGAAGGCAGTATTGGCGGCAGGAAAGAGGCCAGCCTGAATAAAGATGAGTCAGTTTTAATGTTAAAAGGGACAGAATATCGGAGAGCGCTCACGAATATGAGGAGTACGTCGAGGTTGCTGCCCAGACGGCCCATCACGTCCTGGTCGAATTTGTCAGCGATCTTGCCATATTTAACCCAAAAGCCCGGCTTGGGCCCGAAGCTCCTGTCCCGAGACTATTCTGATCCCTTACAGGAGAGAAGTCCTCCAACTTCAAGGATAAGGTGTAGGCGGATATCATGAGCAGGAATGGCCGCAAGAGGATCGCGGTCGTGGTTGAAATTCAAGATCGTGTAAGCAACGTCAAGGCTGTTAGATGACTGAGCGTCCAATATAGGAAGAATTTGAGGGGCTATACCAAGTGCGTTAAGAGATTACTTATATATTCCAGAGTTGAGTTGATATCTTGGCAGCTCTTGTCACGTGTATCAGTCTGAGATTAAGGTTAAGATCTGCGACGGAACCTTCCAACCCAGTGCCAACACAAGACGCTTCCAGCACTCGTGACAGCTGTAGAACGTGAGGAGCTGTTGTTCTGTAGTTCCTTTGAGTGCTCTAAAGAACACCAAGGAGAAGCGAGACTGTGGTATCGAAAGCAAGGTGGGTAGCGTACCAACCTTCCCAATACTTAGGTGGTCATCAATAAACTGGTCATCTCACAATTTTTTCCTCGGATGATTGTGGACTGTATTCTATTCTTATCCATAGAATCGAATTTTCTTAATATTCTAGTGCTCTTCCGGCTCTTCGCTTAGGAAAGATAATTCCTCATTCGCACCTTGCACTGGCAGAGCCATCAACTCTGCTCCAGAGCTCGATTGTCTCCCACCTGATATATCCTTTCCTCTCCACAATTATTCATTTGTCATCGTTCCGGTCACATTTCTACATCCTCTTCTCTAAGCCCTCCACCAAGTCTCGCCGCCTCCCGCCGTTTCGCTTTGGCATTCGCTTTCAGGTTCTTCCTCCCCATCGGGCTCATGTCAGACATTAACAACGCCTCGTAGGCCTCTCCTCCGCTGCCCGGCTCCAACCGTTGTGTGCGTTCTCGGGGCTGTTTTGGTGCGCGTCGCTCTCGGCGTACCTTTTTGGTTCCAGAGCCCCGGGTCGTGCGGGACTGTGATCCTGCTGCGGGAGGGTTTGTGGCTGTGGTAACTGTCACGCGCGATCCAGGTCGGGCCTCTTCAACGGGTTGTATGAGATCGACTCTAACGCGGGGAAAGGTTTTGGGGTGCCTCAATGAGCAAATGCTGTTTTACAGGCCTCCTTGAACTTACTCGTTATCTGGAACGAATCCACTATCCTCCCTTTCATTATCGACCTGCATATCATCGTCTTCCTCCATATCGTTGAGCACATCCTCATCCGCAGCGTTCCAAAGACCTTCCAGATCAAACGGTTTGCTCCAAGAGTCGACTATGCTCGTGGAGGCGTATGCAGCCTCTCGTTCGTTCTTATCAGTTGCCATCTCGTCATCTGTAGTTGTCGAGTTAGCAGTAGCAGAAGCGACAATGGGCACAACCATGGATGGATGGATCGCAGGCGGTAAAGTGAAGAATGGGATCTTCCCAACGTTCCAGTCATGCACTACAGAGATCGCAGCAAGGTTGATATCGGGTTTCCCTCCCTATCATGGAAACAAATCCGAGTGAAAATGAAGTAGATAAATAAATTTTCAATGTAGGAGATGGTGGATCCACACCTTTCCGAGCTTGCCACGAACAAGGGAGATCATCGTGAGAAGCTCTATAGCATCCTTGAACGGTGGTGTTCCGTACATCGTTTGAAGCGTTTCGGAGGGGACCCGGGCTACGATGCCCTCCACTGAAGTGCCCGTGCTCAGAGATCGAGCAGCGATAATATGATCGAAGGACATAACGCACCGACCATCACCGGATCTTCCAGTCCTTCTAAGCTCCACACGTTTCTCATCACACCTCCCTCAGAAGCATCTCCCCAAATAATTCCGGGACTGTCGACGACCTTGATCCCCCTCTCTACAGCAACCTCCTTCAACGCCCTCGTCTCACCTGGCTTTGCGCCGACAGTACAGACCTTTTCCCTTTTGATACTGTTGATCAAGCTGGACTTGCCGACATTGGGTGCGCCGAGAACCCCAACTGTGATCGAGCTGTGGGCTGGTCTGATAGATTTGAGGATATTGAGTAAGTGCGTTGTACCCTTGGATGATTTGGAAGATGTGCCTGTAGAAGATGAAGAGAGGTGGGAGCGTTGTTGTTGTGTGGATGACTTGAAGGGGATGGTGGGGAAGGAGTGGCGGAGGTAGCGGAGCCATGTGAGGACGTTCTCTTTGGGGACCAGATCTGGTGCACCGCGACGGTCAGTCCTCGCATTGTATTAGGCTCTTTCACAGGTAGAAGCTTTCGGACCTATCTTGTTAAGCACTAAGATAAGCTTCTTCTCTCCGCCTGCGCGGATGACTTCCTCTTCGAGCATCTTGCTCCGACAACCCAATGGATCTCTGGCATCCAAGACCTGGGTCCATATTTTCGTCATCCATACGTTAAAATAATCATCAGAGACCCACACCTCACCTGTAGGACCACATCCGCCAGCTCTAACACCTTCCGGAATTGATATGCGTGTGCGGCCATGGTCGGATCGTTCCCACTTGCGCTTTGGTTTGTATACTTTAATCTCCAAGCAGCATCATGCTCGCTCATTGGGTCGTGTAAAACTGAAGATGAGATGGAAGCGGAAGCTGCCAATGTCGACATCGATGGCTGGTCCACGGTCATGGTGTCTGAGGCACGAGGTGCAGGCATGGACTGGGCATCGAGCTTCTGAGCAAGTTTGCTTAGACGGCTATTCTTAAGGAGGCTCAGTTTAGGGATTCCAGGATCTTTCTTCAGCTCTACAAGACCGATTGGCTTAGAAAATCTGGAACGAGGGCAAACATCAAGGACAAACTGACTGTATGACGATGATGGGATTGCAAGCTTTTTGGCATTTCCTTTGTGACTAGCTAGGAATTAAATAAATCAGCTCGGAGAAATATTTCCAATATAAACGTGATATGATCACTGTTTCTGGCCATCGAGAAGCAGGGAGAAGTGTGAGTTAAGTTTTCCTATGCTTGACGACGGATTTAAACGGAAATTCGGTCGAATGCTTTCGCAGTCAACGAAATGAACTCCGGTGCAATACACCACACGCTTCGTTTTACCACGCTCTGCCCAGTCGTTTGTGAACCGGAAACGCTTCTTGAGCTCAGTATCAATGGCTGGATCCACGCAAACGACCCCGCCTTACTATTCCAAACAACTGCCTGGGACCAAGCCTAATGTCACTCCTACTCATCCTCGCCCATTACGCCACATCTCACCCCCAACCTCTTGGTCAT
Organism: Tulasnella sp. 332; assembly: GCA_019632285.1. Taxonomy (NCBI): domain Eukaryota; kingdom Fungi; phylum Basidiomycota; class Agaricomycetes; order Cantharellales; family Tulasnellaceae; genus Tulasnella; species Tulasnella sp. 332. Next base: position 9,541 of record WSTV01000268.1, on the reverse strand, counting down.
CGTTGAGAGCTCAGACAATATCACCACAACTCCTAGGAAAGCTCGACCTGAGATCTCATCAATTCAACGATTCATACACTCGAACTACCCATATCGTGCCCTCGGCCACACCTCGCACTCTTTGGAAAGGAACTACTTACTCAAATTCCACACCAGGGGATGACGCAGCATCTAGGAAAGCCCGTGTCTCTGAGATTGGAGCTACAATAGTACAAAGGAAGCAGGCGTACGAGAAAGGGGAGAAAGTAGAAGGCGTTGATGATGAGGCAGTTGAACCGCAATTGTTCAACGTTCTTGATCGGTACACCTTGTCGCAACCTGAACTCTCGGAGACATCTGGAAAGACTGGCCTTACTATATTTATGGCTCATGCTAACGGCTTTCTGAAGAGGGTGAGGGATTCTCAAAACTTATAGCCGAGGACTGGGTTTGTTTATATATCGGCTTTTCCATCAAATCTCGGTCAGATCTGGGAGCCAGCGCTTATATATTTACTCTCGGGTCCTTCGGAACGAATGGGTTGTGGGTACTTCATTGAAGAGGTGTGGTCATTCGAGGCGGTGAACCACGGTGATAGCGCTGTGATAAATTCGGATAATTTAGGAGACTGGTGTGAGTTGGAGCTGGGATCTACGTTAACCATCCAAACTAATCTGATGCCCAGTTGAGTGGATTGATAACTCGCGCGATATTCTTAACTTCGTCCTGCACTATCTTCCGGCTCAGGCCGGAAACACAGGCCTTCCAACCTTCCTGCAGCCAGTTGAAGACGGCGAGGCTCACAGAAGAAGACGCGACGGATTTTTGCATCGGACGATCGTTGGAGTGGGGCATTCTCTAGGTGGATGCACAACGTGAGTAAACGCTCTCGCGGCTGGGTCTCAAGATTGACCTGCTCTGTGTGTAGAGCTCGCGCGGTAGCAGATAGCCCAGCCCTCTGGTCCTCACTCATCCTCGTCGACCCGGTCATCGCCCCGACACTAAAACCTGATGTCCCTGGGAGCATAGTGCCGTCTCTCATCACTGGAGCTGTTGGGCGTAGGACGGAATGGCCGTCTCGGTACGTTTCGACCGTTCTTCTGTTAGTTGGGCATATTGAATTTGGGCTTGATCGGTTTCAATTTCTATTAGGGAAGAAGCTCTAGCTCAGTTCCTCAAGGTTCCCTTCTTCCAAGCGTGGGATCGCGATGCGTTGGATGTCTATGTTCAAGAGGGCATTCGACTCCGTGATGAAGATGCAGGAGGGGTAACATTGAAGATGTCTGGTTTACTCGTAAGTCATTACCGACACATCTTCTCCCTGTGTTGCATGTTGTCGCTGCACAATTTTTATGATACGACTAGGAAGCAATATCCTTTGCAGAAAGAAGGCTCGTGGCGGAAGTGTGGGAGTTATTAGAGACGATTGATGAACGGATCCCAATGAAATGGGTCATGCCTGGAGAACCACCAAAAGTGTGAGTGATTTTCCTGCAGCATGAATTTACTGTTGAATGGCTCTTTGCTCCTGGTTTCTCTCCCAGAACTGGCCCAGAGTGGCTGACTGCTCATACGGTATGGCGACGCGCTAAAAATGCGTCGAACGTAAGGATACCCGGTGCCGGACATCTGGTGAGCATCCCTTTCCACAATCTATGATTATAGGATCCAATCTGATATGTTGCATATTCCCGTGGGTCAAGATTGTGCAAGAAGCGCCCAAGGCATTTGGTGAGCTGACAGTTGTTCACTCATACCTTTCGCAGACTAAATGGCACTATGTGTCAGCTGAAGAGGTCCGCGCATTTCTTGATGAGTATTATGGCTCAGCTTCCTCTCGTCTTGGCATGTCAAGGTTATGAGACCTATACGGTGCATCACACTCTTCTATTTACTGTAGCTTCCAATTCTATCATGAATAAGGGGCGTACCCGACGTGTCTACTAGTACCAATCCGGCAATGCCATTGAGTCATTGAAGCCTTCGGACAGGGGACTTTGTTTTCAAAGCCCCTATCTGCGGTCGTCCGAAACCCCGTGACCGGATTTCAGTTCGAACTGCAATCTCACCCCAGTCCCAACCCAATCCTTCCAAATCTCGCTTTCTGGGCGCTGCATTCCTTATCAGATCGCTCGAGAGGTAAAATCTACTTATCGTCTAACCCATCAGTTTGCTCCATTCATCACTTAACTTGAGGTTTGAACGTGCTGCACGATTGCGGGAGTGCTATCTGCCCAGATTGGCCTTATTCGCGCATCAAAACGCGCAAGGTACGTGGTCTAGTAGCCAAGAAATGCCTAAAAAAAAGCATACTCATTTGTAACGTAAATCACGCCGGGTTAGAAAAGGTGGACGTTCAGCGTCCATCGAAACCTACACACCCCTCTAAGATCACCGGGCCAGCAAGAGCCCTAACCCACTCGAATCAACACCACAATGTCATCCAGCACCCAGTATCAACAATATTCTGCGTCCAGCTCACAAGGAGGCGAGAGATTTGAAAGGACAGGACCATCCGGCCAGCCGCGCAGGATGACCGCCTCCTCAGGACGCGTCCCTCCCCCAGCTTTACCTCTCGGCCTACCAGAACCCGCCCCCTCGAGGAAACTCAGCAAGGACAACCGTCCAAGATCGCGCTCGCCATTGCGTAGGAGTCACTCGTTTGACGATGACGGCGACTCGGAGGAAGATCACTTCACAGACGCTATGAGCTCCTCTGCACGCGCCGATAGTACCTCGTTTCCTACCCCTGCGGGAAGCGCGACAGCACCAGCGATGGCGAAAGTGGCATCCGCGTTCTTGCGCGTCGGATCGCTCGTTGGATCGTCGATTCACTCTGGGACGTCCGAGCAACAACAATACCAACCTCATCAACCTCATCGAAGCGCGACATCCCCATACCCGCAATCCCCGTCGTCCGTTTTATCTAGACTTACGGATGCGGAACTTGAGGCGGAGGCCCTACGAGACAAGGAGCAGTCACGGTTGGAGGCAGAGCGGATTCTCATTCAAGAAGCGGAGGATAGGCGTCGCGCCGATGAACGGATCTTGAACATGAGGCGGACAAACGGCAACAATAACCTCTCCGCGCCTTCATCCCCACCCCGTTCCACTGATTCTGACGGCGCGCCTGTCACTCCGAAAAAGGAGGACGCCAGTGGAGGAAGATGGATGAACAGTCTGATGAAGAAGCTCACGCCTACGAAAGATAAGGAATTGACTCCTGCACAACAAATCATCAACGAGACCAAGGCCCTTGAAAAGGAGAAGGAGAAGGAGAGAAAACTCGAGGAGAAACGGAGGAGTCATGAATGGCCTGCCGCTCCAAAAGCGAAGTTGTCTGATCCCACGTTCCTATCACTTCACCACTCGAATCAGGCGCCGAGTCTCACGACACCTTCGACATCTCCGGCTGGCTCAAGGCTCGCGCCGTCCAATTACTCGAATGGTCCATCGCCCGTGAGAGCTCAGAGCTCTCCGAATCCCAGTACGCCAACTCCAGCTTCGAGAGTACATGGGCCGCCAGGTGGATCACCAATCATTGGTACTTCTCCAGGAGGAGAGAAGGAGCCTACGCCACTTTACGCTGTTTTCAACCAAGCTGGGACATTGGACATTCCGGCTACATTGATTACAGTAACGCGTCGCTTCGAAAAGCTGGAGAAGTGGACTGTGAGCCATGTCAGGGCCTTGGAAGATAGGATGAAGGACGTTGAAAAGTTCGTGTTACGTTCTGTCGTATTTGAAGTGGCATCTATGCTGATTCTGTTTTCAAATCTTTAGATACCTCATTGAGCGAGAGAGCGGCGAACAACAGCGGTTCACAGATACAGCTCTTCGTGCGGAGCTCTCAGTCTTGACGACCGAAATCGCGCGGGTTCATATCTTGCTGGATGATCTTCGCTCAGACATGCCTCAGTATAAACCTACCACGGCCATCAACACGGCGACGAATCAACCAGCAGCTCCGAGTCAGAAGAAGTTCGAGCCAGAGCCAAAGTCCGAGGAGCCCCTTGTCAAGTCCCCCAGTCCCATTAGTACCAATGGGCCACCAAGGCTCCCTGAGCCTGGTAGCACGACCAAAGCGGCAGGCGCTCGGAGTCTTCCTCAGCTGCCACAAACTGCACCTCTGTCCGCTTTCTCCAACAAGCCTACTGCCTCGGTCACAGTTGGATCTTCTCCTCACAGCAGCAGTGTGCAAGCTTCACCACCCCCTCCCCCACCACCACCACCGCCACCACCAGCCGCCTCAAAGAGCCCGCCACCACAGCACGTACTAAACACCAAGTCATCCAGAACTCGACTACCATATCCTTCAGGTGACTACACCTCGTCTCGTCCTGGCTCTCCTGATGATACCACTTCCGGTTTTGGATCGCCTCCTCGGATTGGTGAGGGGGGGATGGGGATGTCACACTCCCCACGATCCGGCTCAGAGTCGTCGTATGTCATTCCAGATCGATATCGTAGTCCATCACCACCTCAGCTCGCACCACCCAAGACACCCAATGCTGCAGGCGTGCGTGCGGTGTCCGCATCGCCCAGTCCGACACCCAGGAAGCGTTACACGGTGGCTCTCAGTGGCCGGGACGATGGTGGAAGCGGTTTCCCATCGCCCAACACTGCGACACGTGGTGAAGGAGAGATTCAGACTGCGTTGTTCTCCGCATTGGATTCTCCAGTCGGTGATGGGTCATCCAGGGCTCAATCCCCCGATGCCGAAGCCTTCGAGAGCGGGTATGCGGCGTTTGGTGGGCTCTTGGCTGGAGGACGCACCGGACATGGCAGGGATGCATCGGATACTACCGCTATGCCCCCGGATAGGGAAGGGACGAAGAGTCCTGATCCGACGATCGGTTTGACGCCAATCACGTTGACGAGGTTGGCCAGTCCACCGCCGTCGTCGCCCAAGTCTACGGCTGGGACTGGGCTTGGTGTGAGTCCGAATGGGGGTAGGTCTAGGCCGACATCGACTTACTCATTGCATTCCTTGTCACCGTCGTTGAAGTCGGTCCAGAGCACGACCAACTCGCAACTAGTGCAGAATGATGGCGGCTCGAGGGTTGTGTCATCACGGGTCAAAGCGCAGTCAATGTATTTTGGCAACAATCAAGCTTCCCCTTCGCCAGGATCCCATCAGCACAGCGCCAGCAATGGTAGCCCTATGCCGTCGCGCCGTCGATCGCAATCGATAGGTTTAGGTTTAGGCGCTCCTAGCCAGGCACGGAACAATCTCGAAGATAGCGGGGAGATCAGCCCTGCGCCGAGCAACAATAGTCACCTATCGAACATATCGTCGTCCAAGAGGCCCTCGACGCTCCAAACGCCGAGCGGACAGCCGTTCGTGGATCCGCTGATCATCAAGAAGAAGTCGAAGGATGCAGTGCGCGTGTCAACCCCCAATGGCCTGAGGAGCCCCAATGGGACCAAGATTCCTTTTGGACAGCTCCTGGCGTTCTTTGACGGAGTTGAGAAGACGGGATAGACGCAAAGGACTTCTTGGCTTGTAAGCATGCCTTTGTCTCTTGTCACTCCTTTATTTATGAATTTATTGTTGGTCTCTCTCTCTCTCTTTTGAACTTTGAACTCTCCTGATCTTTCATGTATGTGTTCTGTTAGCGGTTTCCCATGGAGGATTTGATGTCCGTTCATTGCACGTGTTCTTTTGTTCTTATGTCCCTTCTTTTTGTTACACTATGACCTATGCTTGACCCTTTCCCGCTTGTTCTCTGCATCTCATGCAACACCTCTGTGTGGGTTTATCGTCGCCCTCCCGCTCTCTCTAAATGACATGATCTCATTTTTGGTCCCCAAGAGCCCATCATGATTGGACTGTGACATATTATCCCACCACGTATTGTCCGCTTTCCGCTCATCCAACCCCACCTTCATCGTTACTAGCTCGTCAAACAATGACCTTTCAGCTTCTCGGCTATTCAGACCCTTCTTGTTCGAGTCGTTTAGGCAACCTCTGATGAAGGACTTTCCGAGATGAGGACAAGGTTAGATGACATTTATTGGTGACCTCCCTTCCACAAATGGCTCTCAATCTCATTACATTGTTTTGACCTGCGATCCGTTTAGCCAATTCGCCTCTACTATCTCGGCCAACATACGCTTTCATATGCCGCAGCCAGCCCATCGCTTCCGTCTATGACGACCTGGAGGAGCAATTTGACTGGATGTCTGTAACTGTTACTGGTAACCCTCTTGTTCCCAACACCCAAAATATTCGATCCGTATTTCCTCAGTGATTCACCCCCACCGGCCTCTCCCGCAAGTCACAAACGCAAAGCTTCTTCGAGCGTCTCTAGAGATGAGCTCCCAGGAGCTCCCTAAGATCATTTAGACGCACACGTGCGGATCATGCACAAGAGCAAACGGTAGGAGTCAGGATTGATCGCGACTCCACAATGAACTCAGCTCTCGGCCACTGTTCGTCCAAATCCCAAGAAGCGACCAAAAGCTTCTTCGGGAGTGACATATCTGTGGCTTTAAGATCAGACAAGGCATGTTTTTGGACGGCTTTATCTGAGTCGCCATTCCTATTGGTCAACCCAGCCAAGGTCCCAGCATTTGTTGATGTAAATGAAGCGAACGATAGTGACTCACTGAGACTCACAAGTTTTGGCCTTCAGTGCCATTTTTGGACACCCTTAGTAGGGTACCAAAAAAAACGCGCGGTTGACCAAAAAAAAAAAAGAGGGAGCAATAAAAGTGCAATCGGACTACCATAGTTTCCGAAGGAGCTGTAGAGGGCCCAAGACCCTAGATTTCACATCATTCATTTTTATTTTTATTTTTTTTGACAAAACATACGGGGACGTCGACACTGAAGCAGCATACCTATGCAGCGGACAGCCCTCAAGGCTTGAATCACTTTGCACGGTGGAGCGTAAACCCATCATAGCACATCGTGACCACTCTGTATCTCTCGAACGCTTCCGTCTTGGCGAAGTCACGGTGATGATCGATGCTATCGAACCCGGAGAAAAGCACCCACTCGTCCTTCTTGGGCGCTCCTCTCTAGATTCTCCATCCACCCCAATTATCCCTCAGCTGAGTGTAACCCCCCAAGAGATGTTTCACCTCGTCGAACGACTTCTGAAATCTCTCTTTCTTCCCTGGCGTATTCTGTTTATGCTGACCGCGCCAGCGTCCAGCGGCAGCGTCTTCCAAACATCATCCGTCCCGTCATCCGCGCTCAGATGAAAGCATACGATCTTTGCGATATCCACATGTTCCTTCAGGCTTTCCAATAAATCTTTCTTTTCTTTCCCTGCCACGTGTGTCATTTTTGCTTCTAGCGAGTCCCGCATCTCGATGGTATACACGTCATTGGGATTCTCGATTTGACGAAGGTAGACGACATGGCCCTTTGAGGGTCTGGACGGAATGGCGTAATGCTATCGGAGAGTAGCGGGGAATGTGGGAGGGACGTGATGTGTGGTAGCAAAAGTGAAAGGTGCCAGAACAGGGATGAGGGTGAGCTCAAGGACGGGCATTGGGAGGCTTTTAATAGACTGGATCCCTCAATGCAATGATGAGGACCTTTATCAATCCACGAGCCCGGTCACGATCCATGATATCGACGAAGTTGAGTACAGTTTAGGTCATTGACATGCCAAAATCCACAACGAGGAGAAATATATGAGACCAAAAAAGGCTCAGACTTGCAGACTGTGTGGCTTGGTAGTAGGATTGCTGAAGGATGCGTTATTCGGTGGCGTGAGTATCTCAGAGAAGTTGCTTTCTCATAGGGGCCGGGTCCTGGATTGTCTGATATCGGTTGAAAAGATGTCGCCGCTACAGAAACTTCAGTGGGACTCGCGGGACAAGAAATGCATGGAGTTCATGGCAGGGTTGGCTGCGGTTACGCTATCTATATTTCAACGACTTTGGTTTTGCGAGCGATGAGGAACGCAGCTCCGAGTCCGACGCGAGTTATGACCTAGATGATGGTAGCGGTCCAGATAACCCCTAATGAACGAGGGTCAAAACAATGCAGACAATTGTAAGAATCTTAAACTTTCTCGGTATGGTGGGAGGAACTGCACGATATTCGAGGTGGGACAACTGCTGGCTTCTCGGGGTTCCTTACAACAGGAACTTTGATTGCGGGAAGGAAGCCCTATCCCGCTACGTTGAGCACGTCGGAAACGACGAAGCTGCTACAAAGGCGGTCGCGCTGTGCCATTCGAATGTATTCGGGATTCAAGTGCTTCTGCCGTACACTCGAAGTGATGGGAAAACGTCTGGTCTGCTCAGGCCAATTACGGACACTACCTACCTACCTACCTTACAAGACTTGGAAACACTGCCGGGATACGATCAAGGTTTATCAGGGCCGTCCTTAGCGGTCTCCTAGCAGTGGCCCCAAAAATCGTATCTGGAACGTACCCGGCATTTCAGATCAAAGAATAGGAGTGGACTAGCATTGGCAGACCTTATCGCTGGGAAACTCTTCAATTTCGATGGAGCATATTGCATCCTTGAGCCTTGTTAGCCTTGGCTCAGTGATTCCTCTTCTATCGACTAACTCATCATCGCTATCGACGTGCGCGTGCTCGATCAACCGCCCCCTCACTCTTGGCAGACGCGAGCAATGTGCCGAGGTTTGGGCAGCTCGATTTTTACCCATTTTGGGCCAGTTTATACTCTGAGCCAATAGGGTCTTGCTCCGTTTTAGGACATCTCAATCGGGCATGTGTTCGAAACATCCTCGCCGATCATCTGTTGCTATTTTGGTCTGGCTCAAAGCCTCTAGCCTCCGTAACTTTCAGGGCCTATTCAATACTGCATTTTGCTGAATGTTGTCATCATGTCTTGCGATTCAGCCCAACAACACTAGTCTAATCACACGTTCATTTGCAGAGATGACGAGGTAAAAGGTGTCTCTTCTAGCGCATGCTGTTGCGTACCATTCTCATGCGGTCAAAGAAGCCAGGACTGAAGTATGGCGTCTGATCCTATTTATATAGATTAGGAATCTCGGTCACGGCCGTTGGAACCTGCGATGGCTGCCGCCTTCTGCAAGTCACATGTGACACCTCAACCAGGATGACCCTGAGATGCTTCAGTTTAATGGTCCCTTGACCTGCCCTATCGTGATGCAGCGAAGACTGGGCGACCTCGTGAGACGACGTTGTCACAATCCGTAGGATCAGGCGGAATGAGAAGCCTCGCGCTTGCAAAGCGCTCGGTCCCGACAGAAAGTAAGTCCTTTATGTGGTGTTACTACTGTTCCTGAAGTAGCTCTCGCTCATCATCGCTTCGATCGCTCCATGTGGAAATTCTTGCGTCAAATGACGACCACTATGTGCTAAGCGCTGTCCCTAGGATGGTCTTCGCTCACGGCCCGACGCCCCCCTATCTGCCCTCCCCACCTCCTTTGTGTGCAACAACGACACAGGACCACTTCTACCATATCTCATAGTTCTGCTCCAAGTACCTGAACGGCCTTGACCGTGTTACCAGGCACGATATACGATGGATAACTCGGCCGCCTACCGAGATCATCAGGGGTATATCTTTACTTGCCCTCCTCGCATCTCCTTACTTT
>WSTV01000267.1:0-39375 GCA_019632285.1 Tulasnella sp. 332 | reverse complement strand
AGTCGTACTCGAGAGGGCCTCGTTCGGGGGCTATCTGAATCATTGACACATTCCAAAAGGGTAATCAGCTCCATCGACCCCACCTACGAAGCTCTATTCCCAATTTGTATGTCTTTGAAGAAACCCCTGATGGCAACTGCCGTATGTTTCGGATCTGCGAGTACCACGTGTGCTACAGCTCTAGATATGCCAATGGCTTGGAGCAAGCTAGCCGTATTACTGAGATATTGTATGGTCTCAAGGGACTTCGTAAGTTGGTGCGGTAAGAGTTTAAACGCTTCAGTGGGACCGATGAGTTGCAGGGCATCGAAGTTGGGAATAAGAGGGATGTTGTCGGAGATGACCATCAGAGTATCCGTGTGTGGTGCAGATTCAGTCATGAGGATGACTGACTATGCTTATAGCAAGTACAATAGGGTTTTGTTGGGACTGGTTTCAGTGGAAGTAGTTTTGGGGGTAATGGGATAATAAGGCCGAACGTGGTGAACGTGAGAGATGCGTAGAAAAGGGTGAGTATGAAAAATATTGGGACAGTGCTCCATCCGATGAACTTCATAGCCGTATTCAGTGAATCTCTGGCGGACTCGACCCAATCCCACAGAGCACCGATCAATGCTACTGGGCGGAAGTAATCGACCTAGCCCTTGTCATCCTGGTATGAGTGTATGACGTGCTGGAATAGTCGGAAAGTTGAGTCAGAGCAGACGACGCCCGGCGAACAAGAGAACGATCGATGCAAGAGTCTCTTCTATTTTCCACAGATAGTTTACGGGGGTCACACAGAAGAGCGCGAGGCAGACTAGGAGTAAGGCAGCGAGTGTTTCAACCATCGGCCCCAGTCCCCACTGTTGAGGATCGACGAACTTCTGTCCTCCTGAGCGCTTGTTGATCGACTGGCCCAGTCTGTACCGTCCGCTCATAGGATTGAAGTCACTGTTTCGCTAACACCGCGCCTGTCGTAGCAAGAAAGCTGCAGCTGAGGCTTGCGAAAAATGTGCAGTTCTGCCGAATGGCTGCTTGTCCTGGTGCAAAAGATAGGATGAGATCAGCCTAAGTGAGAGTGGTACTATTGGCGTTCATAACGAGCAGCCAGAGGAGGTAGTTGATTTCGTCGGCGGGATTAGCGCTGAGAGCAGCCGTGGCGACTACAATGAATGTAGTATTGACGGCAGAGAAGAGACCAGCCTGAGCAGAGTGTCAACTTAGCATTTCTTATAGTTTGAGGGAAAGAGCGCTCACGAATATGAGGACGTCGATATTGGTGTTTAGCCCTTATATCATGTCTTTGTCCCACTTGTGGGTAGTTATATCGTATCGACCCCAGAAGTCGCGCAAGGGCCCAAATACATGTTTTGTAAGTTGGTTAAGACCTTTGCCCTGTGAGGGGTTATCTCGTTTGTGAGGATGGAACATTGAAGCTGAAGGGAGAGTGGTTTGTCCAGTTGAAGGTGAGATTTGGGGTGCACAAAGGCAGCGGTTCAGTGCTCGGCAGTCTTGCAGTAGTACGTACAACTTGGGTAAGGGCACGCCAAAGATCTTGAAGATGCTGGTTGAATGCATCTCCTTCGACCAACCTTCGGAACTTGAAGTAGATCGAAGGCGTCTCTCTGAAGCATGAGAATAGGGGGTCCCTCCATACCGTCCAGCTGGTCTTGCCTCTGCCCCTTGTGTCGCTGGCTACTGTGCTCCTTTTGTCTTGCAATGAAGTTCTCGTGGCAAAATTTGATGTTACCCAGTGTGGGACGATGGGGGAAATCAAGATTATATCGGAGCGTTAATCAAGAATGAGTGGGGCTTCTGGGTTGTCCCCAGTCTATCCCAGAGGGCCTTCCGCGGATCGCGATCGGGTACATGCCCAGGGGAAGCACCAAGACTAGAGGCGCATGAAATTCCCGTCTAGAAATTACAAGTTGAGAGACAAATCTCTTCTTAAAACCGCGGCAGCTTGAGCTGTCCGCCACCCCGTAGCCAATCCACGAGGTCCTTCGTGACTGGGATCTGACAACCCAATCTCGAATCATCCCTACGTCCGATGGCATAATCTAACATATCCTCTTCAGCCTCTGACATCTGCGGGGCGGGTGCCGGCGCCAAGTCAGTCTGTCGCGGAGGGATGTAGAGGTGACACGTCGCGCACTGAGCGTGAGGAGAAAGAAATCAGGGTCCTCGTTAGTGTGATAAACCTCAACCGTGTCCAAAGAAGTCAACAGCGGAGGGGCAATTTACCTCGAGCTTCCCATCACAGACGCCTTCGATGCTGGGTACTCCCGCTACCTTAGCAACTTTCATTAGGCTGTCGCCTTCGGTAGCTGGAACAGAGATGATAGAACCGTCATACGAGGTGAATGGGATCGACCATACGCCCAAGGCCGGTGCACGTGAGAGTGGTTTGAGCCCCTCCTTTGAAGCGGGTGCCATCGTATCCTTATGCAGCTTCAACTCGGCCTCCTTCGAAAGACCCATTCTACCCCGGCGGTGCAGGCGACTGAAGGCGCTGTTAGAGATGTCGGACCTCTCTTGTTCCTTGTTGATGTATTGTTTGAGGAGCGCGGGCACATCGGAAGGCCGTAGATTGCCTAACCAATCACCGGGTGGATATATAAGGACGTTTGCGGCCCAACTTGAACGCGAGGACATGTTAGCGGGAAAAATTACTCAGACAGTGACTGAGCCATCGAAAGGAGTCAACGTACACGTGTCCTCCGACGTGACCGACTTCGAAGATCTCAATCTTGGACCTGGTTTGGGGTTCCAGTTTCAAAATCGAGTTCTTCAGTTCCGCCAGGACTTCACCTCCGACGTCGCCGCAGCGGCAATCGCGATTCCCATGCGTACAGACATAAAATCGTATCCGACCTCGGTCCATATCCATCGTCCCGTTGACCTCTCGCGCCATATAATCCTTAACGACAGATCCGTGATTGGACATCGTCACACTCGCAACCATCCTAGAATCCCTCTTCACTCCATGCATCGTAGCCTTGTAGACCTCCGGCTCGGATTCATCCCAAGCAGCGGTGGTACTACTCAAAGAAGCCCCTTGTTCTGTGGGCGATGCCGCGTCATGATAGGCAAAGTTGGCGATCCCGTTGTGCTTCTTCATCTCCCGTTTGAGCTCCCGGAGTAAAGGTGATGCGGTCTCGATGTGAGAGGGCCATGAGCTTGGTGGTCGACTCGTGTGCAGGAAGAGGTAGTAGTCGTGTTCTGGCATCGTGCCTTGGAGGGGGTCGGAGGAGATGGCATGTTGAGTGGTTGGTTGTAAGGTCGCGTAGAGCCTCGTACTGCGCAGCTTGCGCTTAATGAGATGTTGATCAAAGTGTGTTATATATCTAATCCGAGATGTCATTGGACCTGTTGCCAACACTTTGTTGAGGTCGTATTATACGATGAGATTGAGTCGGACTAGTTTCTCTATAGAGGGAAGCACGATTACGAGAACACGCTATTTGCAGGGACCCACATTTAGCAGAGTGTGACGGCTAGGGATCAACGCTTCCAAAAGTTGCTTGCGGAGCCAAGCAAACCGTGGGCACCATTCGATCGGTCAACCGTTCCGAACCAGACTGGACATCTTCGCTACAAGCAGCCAATGGCTTCCCCCCAATCCAGAGCTTCACTATTAGCTCGCCGGCTCGCATCTCGTCAGACGGGCTCCACAATCCGCTCCTTTACCGCGTCTAGGCTGGCGCTTACGGATGCACCGGTGATTGTGGACGCGACGACTGTGAGACCGAAGAAACCCATAGGCGGTTTCCGTGGAGGGTGAGTCTTTTAAAGATTACGTATGAGTGAATGTCTGGGGCTATTGCTAAGGAAGAGCCTGTGTTGTTGGTGGTGGGGCTCTAGCATCTTTGGGTTCTTGCTTGGGTTCAGCGTTGCATCGGCATATGCATCGTATCGACTGTTGGAGGAATACAAGATCGCTTCTGCGTTGTTGCAGGCGAGCGTCGAGGATTTGCAGTCGAGCACGGACAAGGTGTGAATATGCTTCTAGGCAATCGTTATGCCGTGTGCTGATGAAATCGTTTCTCCCCCATAGGTTTCCACGCACATCCGACGGATAGAAGCTGTCGAGACGAATTTGAAGGCTCTCTCCGAAGCTACCTCTACCAAGGAGGATCATAAAAAAGTCAGGGCGGAGATGAGGAGACTCTACGTGCGTCTTACTGTAGCGTCTGTGTTTGGACATCCCAATTGCTCGCAGAGCTAACGATGCTTGTTCTTTTTGGTCTTGTGACATTTCCAGGATGGCTTGCATGTCGGTGAGTCGTCACTTTCTATATGCCTATCAACTATCAAGTCCCTAATAAGTGTCCACTAACATTCGTTTTCTTTGTAGAATTCCTTGATTTACGGGCACATGTGTGGGGAATGCGTGAGTCATCTTTCCCGCCCTCGTATTCTTCATTGTCCTTCTCTCAACGATGGTCTCTTTTTTGGGGCTCTGATGCTTCTCCGCGCGTTGTAGAGCAAGACCTTCATACACTCACAAAGGCGGAGTCTACATCTCTGCGACCGTCATAGATTTTCAATCCCGGTGTACCATAATAATATCAGACTCCTCGCTCTCACCAATTACATCGATTAGATGGTCCTTGAGATGTCATGTGTTCAGCTCAACCGCGTTTTGAATGGATTGTCATTGTAGATGTCAATTTTGTTCTGGCTGAGCTGAGCTAGGGATCCTCATCACCTTTAATGCGCGTTGTCATTTGCCTCTCTTGACTTGAAATTAACCAACAAGCGGGCGGCTGATCAGCGTGGATGATCTCAGTGTAGACCTCTCCCTGAGCTGTGACCACGCTCAGAAACAAAGACAATGTATATATGCCCTGGGGGAGAACACACACTTCAAGGATGAGTCGTTTGGGATCAGGGCAAGGCGCTTAGGGATGGTGATGAGTAGAAAAGACAGAAAGATCGTTAAGACGGTTGATGATGCAAGGTGTGGTGAACAACGACGAAAAGACCCAGAACATTTGGATGTGAAATCACTTCGGCTCTGTCTCCCCGCTCAATCAGACCACACTTCTAGGAAGACGGCCTTCTTACAACCGCCAGCGGTAGCACATTGAAGGATGTACGCTCATGGCGATCAAGCTCCGCTTTTCTCATCCTTTCTCAGGCCACGGCGACCTGGTAGATCCTTCTTCCTTTCCACGTAAGTCCCATGCCAAAAACTCAGATGAAAATACCCCGTCCAAGCAACGTTCAAGCTTCTATGGCTACAATTACACCCGCTCAGAAGCGGCCAAGCACCGTACCTTTTGCATTTAGAAGAATGGACACGGCGGGGGCGGGTATGTGCGACCCGTTGCTCCTGGCCGGCCCGCAGGTTGCCAAAACACAAACCCTTGTCGCCTTCGGAACCGTCGCGACCGACGCTCCGTCGTCTTGCAACTCCAAAGCGATCTTCGAAACTTCCCTCTCTACATCCTCGGAGTACCTGCGGAGAATCTTTAACCTTTCGGTGTCCCTGCCAAATCGTATATGCGTTTATTAATGTGAGGTACAAAACTGAGGCACTGGAGAAGAAAGGAAGTGAGTGTTTCCTCTTGAAAGTGGAGCGACTGTTGGCACCATTCCTGATCGGGTTGTCGTCTAGAAACGCAAGGAACGACGAGGAGAAGGAAGGGGGCGCAGCAAGCGGCGCCCGGCTCTCTTGATGCCTATAAGAGGCGTATGGGCCAAGCACGAACTTGTCTTTCAACCACCCATCTTTCCCCTCTCTCCAACCATCTTGGGATACTTTCTTGGAACTGGTTTCCAATCCCATCTTTTTTCATATCTATTTTTTTTTTCTCCCCTTGCCCACTCATTCCAATCACTCGACTTCGCTGTGCGATTTCGACCTTACACACTCGCTCTTTCTCCTTCTCAACTTCGAACACACAAATAAAAAAGGATGCACTCTTCCTGCCAAATCGCTGCACTCTTTGTGGCTGCTCTCTGCTACACCAACGTTTTTGGCGCTCCCCTCCTCCTCAGGCGAGAGGTACCTCAGGGTACGCCTTCACTAAGCCCATGTCCTCATTCATATCTGACCAACCTGATTACCTTCACCCCCCCTTGCCCTCATCTTAGAACACTCGCATGAACAGTTCCTCACCAGCGTTCGCGCCAGCCTCAACTTGAACAATCCAGATGAAATTCAAGATCCCGTATTTGGACTGTTGGGCAGCGCCGCGGCGGCAGCAGGACAGGGCAAGATCACCGACACAGACTGCTTACATCAAGCCACCGCCGACCAAGCGTTCACGAATGCCAAGGCCGCTGGGGATATCACCGCGATGACCGACGCCCTCATCTACGCTGCCCTCGAGAGGAATACAGGGAGCGTTGGTCAGGCGTCGGTCTTGTGCACTTCGATCAAGGCAGTGAATCCAGAGGTTGCGGCGATCACACAGCATCAGGTTCGCAATCCTTGTTCTTTCTAATCACCCCCTTTTGAGTATATGGGAGACTGATGTTGAGCTTAATATAGGATCCCGCTAGCCCCGGGGCCGCAGCTGGGAACAAAGCCGTCGCACTCGAGCTGGCCAAGCAGATCGCTTCTTTCGGTGGAGATCCTCAGCAAGCCATCAAGTCTGGGACGTTCGCGCCTGGTACAATCGGCGACCCTACCGCCAAGGGAAACACCTGCGAGTGAGTCTTTCCAACCAAACAAAGCCTTCCCCAAGGATATCGGATTGTTACTCTCTCTTCAGTTCATGGCACTTAATTCAATCTTGTTGAAAAAATAGCGACCAGAACGATCCCGTTGGATGCATCTTCACTCAGAATCTCCTGGTACCAGATGTCACTGCGGCCGAGATCGATGCTGCTGTTTCGGGAGTGGCTTCGACAGCGAGTGCCACCACCGCGGTCACAGCAGACCCCACCGTCACCGACACCGCGAGCGCTTCTGCTGTCGCGACCGACGCTGCCTCCACCACCGACACCGCTTCAGCATCCATTGCCTCCGTCGCCGTACGCTTTCCAATCCCTATTTCCTCTTCACTGGGTCTCTGATTCTTTTCTCCTGCTCTTTTTCTTTGTCACACATGATCATTCTAGGCGACAAGCACCTTCGACTTTGGTTCTTGCAGCAACCCTACCATCGAGTTCGCGGTCGGTTTGGACGGACGTACTGGAGGCTCTTTCGAGGCTGTGAACCAGGGCGATTTCCCCCACAACTCGGCGCTCAACATCGGCATCATCACGGCATTCATCTGCGACGTGAGTATTGCCCTATCTCGATCGAACCCGTCCATCCACAATAGGGAGGCTTGTACTGACTCTAATTCCTTCTTCGACTTTGATTGTCGTTAGCGATTCAACTCACCGTGCAAAGCATCGGCTGCGACGATTAGTGCTTGCGATGGCTTCTCCAACGCTTTGAATGGGCGAACCGATGCTGCAGCGGCCGATGAGTGGAACGCCGACTTTGGTTTCTCCGTTCGTCCCCCGTGTGGATCGTGGCTCCCGTATATTTCTGACATCAATTTCCTCAACCTTCAATTGTTCGTACAGACCAACTTCGCAAACGGGGCCACTACTGTCGCTGCTACGACCGCCGCCGCCACCACAGCTGCAGCCGCCACTGCCTCGACCGATGTTGTCACGACGACTGCTACCGGTGCTGCATCCACCGTCTCAATCGCCTCCGTTGCGGTATGCCTGTCTATTCTTCTCTAAAGCGTGATCCTCGCATGGAATCTGACTTGGCATGGTCCGCTTGTCCGCCCCACCCCTTTGCATTAAGGCTGGTTCCCTTGACTTTGGGTCTTGCAGCAACCCTACCATCGAGTTCGTTGCGGGGTTGGACAACCGCGGCACGGCATTCTCCTTCGAGCCCGTGAACCAGGCCGACTTCTCCCACGACTCTGCGCTCAACATTGGTATCATCACGTCATTCATGTGCGACGTGAGTATTTTAAGTTTAAGTGCTTTTGAAGGGGGTGTGGCTGTACTCATGATTTTATTCAGCGACTCAATGATCCTTGCAAGGCATCGGCCACTACATTGGACATTTGCGGACGCATCTCGACCAGTTTGAACGGGCGAAAGGATGGTGATGCAGCTGATGAGTTCAACGCCGCTCTGGGATTCACTGTTCGTCATTTTAAAAAAAAAAAAATAACTCTTACTTTAAATTGTGTCATTAGGATCATCATAAGTTTCTGACATCGATTTCCCGCATTTCTTATTGGTTTTCAGACGCACTTTGGAAATGGGACCACTACGGCTGCCGCTACGACCGCCGCAGCAGCCACCACAGTAGCAGTCGCCGTAGTCGCATCTGAGACCACCACCACTACGGCGGCTGCCTCTACAGTTGCATCTGGCACATCCGGCGCAATTCCCCCAACGTTCACAGGCGCTCTCGGCGGCGTCCCTCTCCCACCCATCACTCCCTCTGGCGACAAGTTCCTTGTCAATGGTCAGCTTTTGAATAGCCTTTCTGCAGCTCAAGAGAGGGCATGCGACGTCCAGAACAACCAGTGCGCTGACGCATCCAACGCGGCGGGCAACACCAAGACCTTCTCTGTCGCGGATTGCAATATGGTACATATTCCTTATATTCTCAGTCCTGATTTCGAGTTTGGCTGGAATGCTTATTCTTCCCTTGCGCGCTCTCTAGCAACAAGCGGCTTGCGATGCTGCAAACAGCGCAGCCTCTGCTAATGCCGCCCCAGCAACTGCCGCCACCACTACAGCAGCTGCAGTTGCAGTAGCATCCGAGGTCACCACTGCCTCTGCCGCTACCTCTACAGTTGCGTCTGGCACGTCGTCCGCAATCTCTCCAACGTTCACAGGTGCTCTTGGTGGCGTCCCCCTCCCGCCCATCACTCCCTCTGGCGACAAGTTCCTTGTCAACGGTCAGCTCTTGAATAGCCTTTCTGCAGCTAGAGAGAGAGCCTGCGACGTTCAGAACAACCAGTGCGCTGACGCATCCAACGCGGCGGGCAACACCAAGACCTTTTCTGTCGGAGATTGCAATACGGTGAGTGTCCACGGCACCCTTGTCCCCTGCCTTGGAGTCGGGGCTTGAATGCTCACTCTTTCTCCTGTCTGCACGCTACCTAGCAACAAGCCGCCTGCGATGCTGCGAGCGCGTGAGAAACGAAGAATTATGATCTGCATCTTTGAGCTTCACTTTGACGGCATTGGCATCAGAGTCTCCTTGTGTTTGTAGTTTGTTATTTTATATTTTCAGCGCTCCAGCGAAACACATGTTACGACCTCTTACTAAGAATGGCTCATCATTCTTCCCGGTCTACCTCGTTTCTCAAGCCCACTTTGTCCGTTAGCCTCACAAAATTGAGGGTAAGGCTACTGTGAGGACTGCCCTTATAGCTTTCATTCCTCTAATCTCTCGCCTGCGGCAACACGGTCATTCCTTAGTCACCCCCTTCTACATGTCTCCCACGACGACCAACACCCGTTCCACTTTTACTTCGAACCATCTCAGAAAGCGTATTCACTTGAGCCTATGACCACATCCCTCCTCCCATTAAAATGAAACAATAGCTATGTTGTCTGTGAGATTGGGCCCATAGCATTTAGCGAACACAACCGAGGCACGTGGTAGGACAGCTAAAACCAGGGTCAATCGCTCACAAGTCATCATGACACCCCAACCATCCGCGCACACATCGCCATTTCGACCTGACTGGACGTCCCATGTCCCGAGGCCTGGTGACTGACGGAAAATCGGCTGTTGTCCCCGGTTCCATCGTCTTTCGACTTGGCGTCACGACAGTCCCATTGCCCAACTAGGCGATTTTTCTTCTGCGCAACGCGCCAGTTTATCTACCACCTTGCGTTGTCCCGCGTCCCGCAAGCCCCCACCAGAGCGACGGGTTGGTGACACTTGTCTCAGTGTCCCATGGCCGACGGTCAGGTTGAAATGGCACAGTAGCTCGCTATGAATTTGAAACCACCGTCGGATGAGGTCATTAGGATGGCATTGGGGTTCATCTTAGTTGACATTGGGGCACGATCAGTGCCAGAAGCGAATAAGTGGGTAAGCTCGTCATTGTTCTCTGCCTTCAATTTTCTCTTTTGATCTTCTCTAATCCTTGCTGTGGATCATGTTAATTCGTCAGTGTTGATATGCATGGTCAATTTAGACAGATTAAGGACATGGACGATGAACTTGCGCCACAACATCCGGCTGGCCGATCGTCCCTCGCAGAGTTGAACTCGCATCCTCGGGGTCAAAACGTGGCGCGACGCTCCTTTCGCAATACATCACATTCTCATAGAGCTGCTGGTCAATTTATTCCGTAGCCTCCGCGCACCTACCAATGCTGGACAGTAGAACCGAGAGTACTTCGAGACGCCTCGTGTGCTGTCAAGCGTATGCAAGACATGGAGGGCCGTCTGTGAAGATACTCCTGACCTACGGGCAAAGGCTGAATCCCGCCAAGACGAGAAGAAATGGAAGAGATCACTAGCCTTATCAGAGTCATAACCATTGACCACAAACATCGACATATCGAACAAAACCCTCTGGTCTGCGATTACACATCACACAGAGAGACGTAAAATAGTTTTGGTCTTTAGTCTGTGGAACAATGGACACAGGAGCGATGGGAATTTAGCCTGAGGGTCCCAGCCTGCCCCTAACCTCACCGAATTCGAGATTAACATTCATTCGAGATACTTCATATCGCATACTCCAACCATTAGTCTCTTCAATGGCGTTGCTCCCCGACTACAATGCCTTCGAATTGTTCGAGTCAGACTGCCGAATCTGCATTTGTCTTTCCTCTTCGGGTTACGTTTCCTCTACGTTCGGGGTATGCATCATAACCTCTTCCCAAACCAGCTCATGGAGATGCCCCGCAGATGCCCTAAGCTTCAACATCTTGGGATCAACTGGATTACACTTCGATCTGGGCCAATCGTAAGCATCCCAGAGGAGAGTTTTATCAGCCTTCCGTATTCTGAACGATACCAATCTACATAACTTATTTCCCCACATACCCCAATACATGCTTAGCAACACCCTCATCCTGTGGTGCACCGGGTAACGGATATCCTCCCAACTCACCCATCCGCAGGATGACGCCAGCCACATTCTCCTCACACTGGTCGCATCCTTCGAAACGCACATTTCCATCGCTACGCTACTCAAAATTTCGTGGTTGAATATCTCCATAGAGCCCCTCGATATAAACGTAACGTCCGTTCCGGAGTCAACGCCAACGCAGATCCTGCACTTGCTCGTCCAGCATACCCAAATCACACACGGCTCTCGAGACAACCTCATCTTCTGCTTCGCTGAGCCCGAGCCGGTCCACTTGTTTGATCTCATCTACTTATATCATATGTCCGAATCACTCGGGTCGTCTTCGAAGGGTTCAACGGAGGTCTGGAGCCGTCTAACAACGATTAACCCCCCCCCCCCGCACCTCGCTGAGCGGCACCCACCGATGGCTATGACCTGCATTACAAGGCGTTTGGTTTTTTAAAAAAATGCAGATCTCCCAGCCCCCACTGGATTCTCCAATTCGTCCAAGCACGAGAAGCGGGCGCATTAGCCACCATCTCTCAGGGCTGGCAACCAATACGGCACATAGGTCTTTAGAGGTCATTGAGAGCTTCGTGATGGATAAAGAGATATTTGAGGCGATGCAGCACCTCCTTTCAGGTGGGGGCTATTGGGACGAGGTCGATGAGCAGCAATGGAGAAGCTACAGAGACCAAGCCAACTTATCGGGGGATGACAGAAAAGTCGTGACTGAGCGGTAGCTGAGAGTGTTAGGATATATACTGATCAAGAAATATCCGTGGAGCATGGTATGCTGTTATTCCTATGAAAAGCTATCACCTCATGATGATTGGATAGCGAGAGCGATTGTTTTGCAAGTGCATAAGCTTAACGACTCATGCCGAGAACTGTGAGTCGGAAATATTCGATAGGCCCTAGTCGCGCCTCTGTAATATACGGTTTGACTGGGAAATCGGAGCCCTTAGGCAAAGCGAAGACGCGAGAGCAGTTACGCAAGCCGGGAAGACTCGCAGAGTACATCAATATGACATTGAGGTACCACTTACCTAAGTAGCTTGGGACTGAAGCTGATGGAATTTTCCTGCCATTATCAAACGAGTTATGGTAGTGGAATAGGTACCTTTAACGTTGAGGGGGCCTCAGGGTAGTTTCGCCAGGCGTATTTTCGTGTACAAGCCAGCCCCTAGATAGGATCTCTGAATCTCTCTCCCTCCACACACACAAGTCGCTCCTTTGGAAACGCGCGCGATTTTCCGGCGACATACTCAACTCCCTACACGGCCTAATTAATTAATTATTTTTTCGCGATTTGCTTGAGTCGGCTACAGTGTGCGTCATTGTCCCCTGATACACAGTCCATATCGCACGAGGGCTCACGGCCAGCTCTTAAGTGTATCAAGGGGATATCTCCCAAAGAATATGAAAATATAGGGCTCCCTGAAGTCGTTGAAGGTCGTCGGGGGCCCTTGTGAGCACGCTTAGTTGACTGTATGTGTCCATAAAGTTGTCTGTTGAGCGAGCGGGCGACATCTCCACAGGTTTCCTGATCTTTCAGTCACCGTATTGGATATCCAATATTTCTCTTTTCGCATTCGGGTCGCCTTTCCACTCTTTGTATTATTTATGCTGCCAAGGACATGAGTACAATGAATAATCAATGAGTAAGCGGTCTTTCCACGTCCAGAGCGACATCAACGCACTTGCGGCTGTCTGAGCTCGGTCTGACCTATTTACCTTCGCGCCATCGCCGGCTGGATGCGAGCCGTTGGGGCGAGCAGGTAGGATTGTGGGTGAGCCGAGCGGCGCCTAGGGATCATTTGGAATCTCCTGCTGTCTGCTTCCGTGGAGCGGATGAGCCCCGGCTCTAGTGAAGCGGGGTTCCTTCTTTCACGGCGCAATCAGCCCCACTCCGTTACACATTGTCGCATGACGTGAGATAAATAGGTGTAATGAGGCGACGGCCCGAGCGAACAGCAAGCCATATGTTCGAAGGACTCGACATAGGGCGAGCAGCCATTGACTACTGACCCCTGTTCGTTGATGATTCACAGAATCATCTGAGGCGCAACAATTTCAGGCTGACCCAGGACCCCAGGAAGCAATTGTGCAAAACATTATACATAATCTACAGGGTTTTCTGGTGGAGTAGAGAGCCAGAGGATTCATTACGTCAGGTAGGATTGAGAGGGGTAGTCTGAAGGCATTCGAGATCAGGGCGTGAGCAGCAAATAAAAGTCCATACAGATTATGCTTACTTCAATTTACAACAATTAAGCACCATCAAAAACTTGTACGTCATTTCAACCCTCCGTTCATCTCATGTGCAAGCGACTATGCCCATATCACATCCTCAGACAAAGCCACCCAACATCCTGTCTTGCTCTCTCAGCCATACTACCAAACGTCGGGATTGACTCCATCGTGAATTATCTGAAGGGCTTTCTCTCCCGCTGCCTTGATCTTGGGTGGTATGGTGTTCGCATTCTTCGGTTTGACAAGGGTCAGAGTAGGAAGGCCAGAATGGATGGCATATTGGATCCACCACTTGATCGATGCCGCTATTTTCTTTTCCGTATCTGCCAGCAGCTCGTGTGCGCCTCGTTCCAAGTGTTGGACGACCACCCTGAGAGCATGTTGCCTGGACAAACGCGGATGAACAACTCTGCGTTGAGGGTTGCAAGCTGCGTCTGGAACGCAGAACCTGAGCCGTGCCAGCCTTATCTCGTTCGAAAGCGGCGAGATCGTCGGCTTGGAGCATCTGACAGGGAGAGAATCGTGGAAGAGGTCGTGGTAGCTCCAGAAATTGGTCCGAGCGGCCATGACGTCATCTTCTGAGCGAGCGGTTGTAGAGTCCTCCAACCGCTCGCTCCGCACATGATACAATATCCCAGATAGCGGGATAATCATCTCAACCGGCGCGTGGCGTATTTTACGAAGATCGTCGAGGGTGAGGGGTGATATCTTCCACACTCACTTAAGAACCGCTCCACAGCCACCTTTGATGGCTTCGAGGAGCTGTGTTCTGTGGGAGGCATGCAACACCGCCCAGTCTGCCAGTGGCCGTGTCTTTATTGCGAGGAAAGGATGCGGGCATGGTTAGCATCCAGGGGAGTTATAAGCCAGACCGCAGAGGAGGTCGTGGCCAAGGAACGGCGTCACGTGGAGATAAATGCGGCAGGTAAAAATCAGGGGACGAACATCTTGGAGCATCTCCAAATATTTGAGTATTAACAGCAAAAACTCTGTCGGAAGATCGAGTATATGGGGGTTGGGACAGTAGGGTACTGGGAGGGAGTAGAGTCGAGGCACGATTCAACTGGCACCAAATGTTTGGTGTTGAAGGAACAACCCCAGCTATTACTCTTCTCGTTCGCCCCGTTTTACAATTGCTTTCGAATGACAGGCAAACGACCAGCGCCTTCGGGTGAGTCGAGGGACAGCAAGCCACACAAGCGGCAGAAAACCCGGGATGCGCGCACTATAGCAGTACAAGGGACTGGGCCTTGTCGAAGCGAGACCATCAAGTTCACCGCGGACAGTAAGTCTCGTTTTTATACTGTGACTGAGAAGCCCTAAGACTTGATCATTCTTTTCAGGTTTGACGGGGCTTCCTGGTAGTATTGACGTCGAAAAATTTGCTGAAGTGCGTACCTTTCGTCAGATTTCGTATACCAGATCTCCTCATTACCGGCTTCGATAGGCACGTACCTTTGAGATTGGTGCCATGCAGACCGCGATGCAGAATACCAGGTAAGTTGAGTATTATGCACATCAAGCTGCAGAGGAACCACGTTCTAAAGCACAGTGTTCATTTAGAGATGACTCTTCAAAACGTGTCTTTCAAACGCTCCCTCGGCATCTTCGGCGAAGGACAGCCAGTCATGACGTGCGAAGAGTACCTCTGAGACTCAGGGTCAAAGCGCGAGCCGAGGTATGTTTGTGTTCTGCTAGCCGTCATACATCGTTAAAGAATCGCCTTCGCAGATGGATCCGGTCAAGAAGAAGAAGAAATTAAAAGCGCTTGCTAAGCGAGGGAAAGGAGGAGATATTGGTCGTACGGAAAAGCTCAAGAAGCGGCAACGTGAGCTGATTTTTCGAGGGACATGAAAACCTAAAAATCAATCCAGCTGATTATACGACGCGAATGCAGGCGAAAAGACTTGGCTGGAGACGCATATCTGGCACGCGAAACGGATGAAGATGGAAAATCTCTGGGGATACCGTCTCGTGAGGGTCTTTCTCCAAGCTATCGCATTGCCTCAAGGTCTGACTTAGTGTTGAACAGGCCCTACACCCGACAGAAAAATCTTTTCGTCCATCTCATCGTGCCGCCGTGCATGGCTCTATCCTCCAAGATGTATCATACTTTGGTACGCTCGAGATGAAAGGGCCGATTACTCTCTTGAAAAAGGTCCTATCGCTCTGCTGTGACCCACAGGTTCCATGTGGATCATCGAGGTATGCTGCAGTAAACTTCAACCAAAACCTCTCTAAGGAGACTCACACGCATACAGGTACACCTTCGGCGGCCGTCTGTGTGACACTCACATTTATCAAGTTGGGGCATATCCATTCGACATTATTGGCCCATGTGCTCTGCTATGGAAACCTGATGATACGAGTACTCTCGCTCCTTCAGGCGAAACGACCATTGCGCCTTCGAAATCAGACAGCCATCGTGTCGTCTGGCTGCGTTGCCACCCAGGGATTTTCGACGCCATGCACCGCGCCATTGTGGAATCCGCAACTACCATCTTTCAGAAGGTGTCGTCTCAAACGTCGCAATCATACCAAGAGAGCGAGATCGAGATCGCAGACTTGCGAAAGGAGATAAACGCGTTCGAGATCATCGGTCCGAAGGCGAACCAGGTCTTGGCAGGAGCGTTGAAATTGACGAAAGAAGCGGAACTCGCATCGCGGAAGGTGTGGAGGACGTTGAAGGATCTACGATCGACCGCGTCTGTTCCAAGAGGAATGGTTTTAGGACTCAAGGTGCATGATCCAAGGTTGAGGTAAGTGTTGCAAATCCTCGATCGCAAGGAACAGGTATGGCAAGCTTACTCGTGAGTCTGATACATAGCTTTCCACCTGTGAACGAGAAACCTTCTGAGAAAAACGACCATCCGATACCGGCACCCGCATTCACTATTTCGCCATCACCAGACATCTCCAAAAGTAGACTGTGGGACGAAGCGGTTAGGGATGCTGTGCGCAAACCCAAGTACAAGAAGAAAGATCTGGATCATCGGAGGAGTAAGGTATGACTGAGGACTATCGACGCGCTTCGAATCGCATGCTGATCACCCCGCCGCATAGAATCTGGTTCCCGGAACACGTCTTCGGCCCATCCAAGACGACAATCGCGTCGACATCATCCTCATTCAGCGTACCATCTCTCCGTCTGCAATGGTCAGCACGGCGACCAAACCTCACAAAGGTTCCGCTTCATACTCCTCCCCCAATTCGCAGCCACCTCTCCATGGATGGACCATCCTCCTTCCCGCTGGTTGGTCTATGCCGTTCTTTAGCACCCTCACACACACCGGTACACGGGTCGGAGGTATCCGTGAGCATCAGACGCAGCACTTTGAGGCGTCCGCACCTCACTTTCCAAGGGATTACGTCACCACCCTGGCTTATGAAGCGTTTTGGACGAAGCGTGGAGAGGAGGAGAAGGCCAAGTGGGAGAGGACTCCAAAGGCGAAGCGAGTTCCATATGGTGCCATTGGTATACGGAGCCCGTGGCGGGCAGACTGGGAAGTTGTGCTAGGCATCGACACGAGTGACGGTGGAGGAGATGGGCATCGCGGAGGAGGAGGCGCTGGTGGTGATGGTGGTGATGGAGAGGGTCTCATACCAACACAGCCACCTCAGGCCATGGAAGATATCCTACACGCGATGCTCGGGGATGGCGAATCCAACGACCAAGAAGAGCACCCTGGATCTGAGGAACAGACGACGAAACGTGAAACAGAACAATCAGAACCCATTGTCCGACCGTGGCTTCTTCATGGACACGACGTCCAGACGTTGCTTGACGACATGGCACGCACCGAAACTGCGGAAGAATCTGCAGCCATTCTTTTCAAGAGAGTTTCCACTCTCCGCGAAAAGAAGGGGCTCGAGTCGATATCGACGTCCCCAGAGGCATTGATGAAGGGGGGTCTGGTACCCGTGCGGATAAGGATATGCGGTCGGGGTACCCCAGGGGACCTTGGTGCGATCTACCGGAATGATTTAACTGGTGAGGATGAAGTGAAGTGGCGAGAGGAGGCTTCTCGAGCTATGAAGGGAAAAAGGAAGGAGGTGTGGGCTGATCATGGCATGGGAGATGGAGATGATGCAAACCCTCTAGACGTGAGTTCTCCAGTCATAGCGTCACCTGCATGTAGTGGATACACCGCACGTATTCAGCTGAAAATCCTCACCATTATGTAGGCTGCACCTGACCCATCATCAATCATAGGCTACATCACATCTGGGCACTTCTCATTACAACTAGGCAAAGGGTATGGTCTAGGGTCGGTATCGCTACCTCAGCTGGTGGAGATCATGCGCAAGGACATGAAGTATGTGGTCTCGTTGATTTTCTTCCGTCATGGGCATCAAACTGCGGTTATGCTAATGTTTGGGTGTCCAACAACAGGGAGGGCTGGAAGTATCCTTGCAAACTGGTGAAAGTCCGGAGTCGGGAGGGTGTTATGTGTAGAGCTGCGTGTTTAGAGATCAACAGCCTGTAGCTCGTTGGACCAGATCGTAGTTCAATCCAAAATATCCTGGCCCAGCTCAGGCTCAAGTCCCCCGAAGACGGCAGTCTTGCTCATATCGCTTTCATTACGCCGCGAAAGTAGAGTAACAGCCAAACACGAAAGTGACGTACAAGTACAACGTTGGTCCCTCTAGTATGCATCTCCAGGATTCACGATCTCCGAATTATCCACAATTGAAAAAAAAAAAATCCCTGAGCGGAAGGAGGAAGCAAGCCTTTGGATGGGCTTCAATCCAGGATCTTCATCTCAAGCCACTTATCCGCGAGCTCTCCAATCCCGAGCCCTCGGATGTCCCGAACGTCTAGAATCTGATGCTCCTTGCCGAAGGCGAGGAAGTGTGCGAATAGGGAGTTGAAATGACCTGAAGGAAAAAGTTTGAGTTGCATTAGTCGAGGCTTGGTCCAGATGGAGAGGTGATTGAGCAAGACACGGGTAGAAACCAAAACTTCACCTTCAGAGTGGAGATGTAATAGTTGAGGATAATGTGCGTAGTAGATGTGTGCGAAGATGCGAAGGAGCTGTTGATACATTTGCTTGATCAAAGTTGGGAATTGAGGCGGGAATTCATCGGCTAAGAAAAATGAGGGGGAAAATGTAGAGTTTTTAGGATCTATAGAGCCTTCTGCGCTTGCAGATCCATAATGGTTATTGGGCACACACCAACTTTGGTAGGGAATAGGACTTGATTGTTGAGTGCGTTCTGCATCCAGGTCGTTGCAAAGTCGATGTAGGTAGGAGCGGCGAGGCGTAATTGACGCCGGTTATCGGTCCATGTGTAGTCCAATCTAATCATGCCGTCATGATGCCGTGCGCCGCGAATTTGAATTAGAGTGAGTTTAAGACGTTATTGAGTTGGGGATGTGCGTTACGTTACGCAGAAAAACAGCTCACCCAGGTCCAGCTGACATCGTGGGGCATGAAGCCTGTGTACAGCATTCTGATAACGCACCAAGGAATAGATTCAAGTTCGTGTAGAAGTCGAAGACTGATGTTGTTTGGGAAGTCGGGGTTAACGTTCAGGGTGTTCAAGAAAGGGCAAGGGCAAAAGAAAGGCGATCAGTCCAAATCACAATCGCTAGCGTCGGAGCGACTGAGTTTGACTGACTGTTGACCGCCACCCACTCATTTACATCCACATATTTAGGCAGTACGACAATGCTCTTGAATTTTCCGGTCACGAGCGCGGCTCGGATGAAGGGCTGGCACAAATAGAGCGGTCTGCCATCTGCGCTTAATCCTGGTCCCGCGCTGCCACCTGTCACGCCTGCTGCACTTCCATTAGTAGCCATGGGGGACTGGGAGCGAGGAGAGGCGGTGTAGAGGGTGTTTGAGGAGGTCGGGATGATAATGGGGGAATGAGGTGGGGGATAGCTTCGGTTTGCTGGTGACGCAGATCTCCGTATCATCACCCCGGGGACGCGATGTCCGACCCTGGAATGGAGAGCTTGTTACGTTTTGTTTTTTTTTCTGAAGGTCCGCGTGCTTTCGGTTTTCTTGAAATTGAGGGAGACTGTAGGCAGGTCGTCGGGTTGAAATGTCCTGTTGTGGGGGAAAGTTTGGAGTGTTGTCTTTTTATGGGAGCTGACCTAGAAGGAGGTCAGGTCGCGAGAGACGAATCGCGCCAACCTTTTATTGAGTTTGCTTCCTCTTCCTTGTTGGAATAGAAACATCAGGAGTAAACACGCAACTATTCGGACGAACCCGTAACACACTTCGCATGACGACAACCGTCAAAAGGAGGGCGTGGATAGTTAGGAGAGAGAGGCGTTGCACCCTTTATTTGAATGAGTGGCGTCCACATATTCGGCTTGTTCCGACCAGCAGCGGGCAAACGTGCTCCACAACATGCACACCGACAGAAGGTCTATCATCCGCATCTCCACGATGCAAAACACACATAGGACTTCTGTGGGTTGTCTCGTTAAGATACCGGGATCCTCACGTCGGATACTCATTGCCATGCTAATATATATGATTGGGCCGATACATAAGAAATCCCAAGACGTTTTCGAAAATGCGTGTGCATGAACCGTGCTGATCAGGAGAAAAATGGGTTTTATTCTCAGCTTGGAAGGTTTTTGGCAAGGTGACGTAAAGGAGAGATGGAGAGAGACAGAACTCACCCATTCTAAATATCACTGCGCAACCTGTCGTTCTGTCAAGATACCGATCTCCTTCCATTTATCCCATAGCTCGCCCACTCCAACGGTATGACCTGGTTGACCCCGAATATCTTTGGCATCGAAAAGCTCGTATTCCGTGCCAAACGCCAAGAAATGTGCAAAGAGAGAGTTCAAATGGGCTTCACTGTGTAGATGCAACATGTGGGTGAAGTGCGAGTGGAAAACGTGCGCAAAGACGCGAAGGAGTTGACGATAGATGTGCTTGGCGGTTGACGCGAAGTTTGATGGGAACGGTCGACCGCCGTCTGTGGGAAAGACATTCTTGTCCTCGAGGAGGTTTTGGACCCAGGTGAAGACGTAGTCGACGTATATGGGCGCGGCGAGTTTGATCTGTTTTCGATTAGAGTCGATCCACGTGTAGTCAAGTCTGTTTTTGTTTTAGAAATTCATGTTGATGTTCTTCTCCTCTAGGTGATATAGATGAGACACGAGATACGCACGTTCGTCCTGCTGCCATCGTCGGGCACGACTCTGCCGTGCAAAATTCGGATAGCACACCATAGAACATGTTCAGGTTGTTGTAGAATTCGTATACTAGAAACAATAAGGCGTGTCAGGGGGTCTGATGTAGAGCATTCTTGCACAATGTATCAAAAATGCGCTCACTGTTGATCGCGACCCACTCATTGATATCCACCCATTTCGGCTGCATCACGATCAGCTTGAAGTTTCCCTTCACCAACGCAGCTTTTACGAACGGCTGGCTCATGTACAGTGGGGGTGGTCCCTTCCGTTCCCTAGAATTATCCGAAGAATTCTCTAGTGAAGGCAAAGGGCTGCTGCGCCGTGGCGATGGACCTCTCCCGGTGAGCGTATTGCCGTTATACGAGGACGTCGGAGATGTTGGAGTGAGCGCGCCGCTTGCTCCTTGCGATGAAGCCTCACCGCCGGTGGCGTCCTGCGGTCTTGGCGATGTTTTGGTGGGTCGTGGTCCGCGCGTCATAGACCGACTAGAAAAAGTAAGGCGTAAGAGATCAGTCATTGGATTTTGGCATTACAGCACAAAAGAGTCCGCTGACCCTAAGGAGCCTAGGAATCCCGACATGGCTGAGATAGACCGCTAGCGCGCTTTTCTTGCAGCGTTCTAGGGTAGTGTTTTTTGTGTTACAGAGATGACTGGCCAGCAGCGTTCCAAAAAAAGGGTATAGGCAGTGTGGCGTCGGCGCTGGATATCCCGGTCCACAACGGAGAAGAGGAAAAACAAACAAAAGGCAGTGCGATGCGAGGTCGGGGCGGCTTCAACGTGCAAACGAGCGAAAGTAGGAAATGGATATGGTACAGCTGAATTTCAAATCCAGGGGTTCAAACATTTGCACACATGTATGGACTGTTCTACTCAACCTCGTTGCAAACACGCGGCTTTTAGCCAAATAAACATCCCACCTCTCCTTGACTACTTTGGGTACCCACACCCAGGAAAATAGCACAGCGCGCGCCATTGCTCCGGTGTCCCTATCCATAAAGGGACTAGGATTAGGACTTTGCTATCTGCTCCACCGTATCTTGGTCGTCCTCCGATCGTGATCAAACATCATTTTGTCCACCGACGACCTTGGCCAGACAAGTTGTGTCTCAGGGCTACTAAATCAAGTGTAAATCCCTCTCGCTTTCTTCAAACTCTAATCTTACATGACGGAAGTCAATCGGTGTGTGGAGGGTGACTGCATCGGGGATCTTTTTTTTTTTCACCCTGGATGTGGAGTCTTGCGGCAACAACCTACGTCTCCACACGGTCGGGTCAATCAAGCTCGACAGTCTGGCTCGCGCCTAAATAGATGTGCGCGAGGAATTAATGGAGGGTGCTTCCACGAGGTATGCGGTGGATGAATCCCGTATAACCACCGGCTGCTCTCGGATCTTTCCATTGACTCTCTTCCTCTCATTCCGAGTTGCTACTCTGTTTCTCGAAGTTCTCCTGCCGGGCTCCGAGAGCTTTTTGGAGTGAAAGCGCAAAGCTACTTAGCAGCCCTCGGACCCGGTCGCTTCTCGCATCCCTCGCCAGGCTTTATTCGACCATGATCCGAAATTCGTTCTTCGGTCGGAATAGCGGGTCTATCGCCGAGTGCTGACATTCTTACGGATCATATTTGCCCGTGCCGAACCCAGCCGGTATGAGGCGGTATAGCCTGTCCGTCCTGTCGAGGTCACCGCCATTCGTCTTGATGTTGCTTAGAGCCTCTTTTATGAAATAAGTCTGGCGAGTCAAAGGCCGGCTTCAAGATGTATCCAAGGTCTCGCATGCTGCGCGAAATTCTCCAAACGATCAACCTAACAGTTCACCAGCCTTGACTTGGCCATGAATACCCGATGCCCTACGAACAAATCTGATATTTGAAATTAAAAAGAGCATCAAGGGTCGATTGGTAGTCGCGTAGGCATTTAGAGATCCTGTCGCCAATCAACTATTGTCCAATTTTTGCGCTTCTATCGCCGCTATGCCTTTAACATCGCGATATGATTCCGACCGGTCAACGGGAGATAAACGTACGGCTTGAACATATCACCGACATCCAAGTGTTGGCTTTACGTTGGCGTATATGGCTGCCGCGGCAGTCAACCTCGGACCTTCGCAATGACTAAAATGCTCTAAACGAGCACTATAGATTGTCACGTCGCAGGCCCTGCTCTCAGCAATTGCGTTATGCTACTAAACGCATATGGAACCCTTACGTCACCCTCACCTACTCAGCGGCTTTTCACACCGCTGCACCACCAAGTCATTGGGCCGAATACTACGAGACAACGTGGCTTTGTATCTCTGCATAAATCGTGGAGGCGGAGAATAATGTGTGCCAGTACATCGACTTCGTTGAACCAACCAGCTATTTCCCGAAGTACGACAGTTTCTGGAGGGAACGTATTGCCATAGTAGCATGCACTTGACAACACCTCGCAAGCGCCACTTACTTCTTTCAGTCAAAGCTCTTCGCCAGCCAAGAGGATTGAAAACCTCCGCGGATATGTTGGTGCATCGCATTGTAGACTGCAAGGAAGTTGTATGGCGTTCTGGTAGACCCACCCGGAAAGCTGCGTTCGATTCGCAGCTTCTGCGATCTTCCGGGCTGGACCTCGTATCGAAGTTGAAACGGTCGTCGCGAGTGGCCAACATCGTGCCAATCGCACCGCATCAACGGATCGTCTGCGCCAAATCTGGAGTTTTTGTTCTGACAGGAGTTCCAGAAGTCAATCCCCCAGGCTGAATGCTCATGGCAATCGCTTAAAACATAGGTTCGTTTTAATGCCGTAAGATAGAAGAACTCGTATCAAGCCACTAACCTCTCTGCTTGGGAACACAGCGATACTTGGGGTTTCCCCGCTCACGCTTGCAGCTACCATGGGTCGACCTCGCACGGAATTTTCTTTCACACAAGCATACAGATCCTAGCCAATCCATTCACGGGAAATTCAGTGAGATTAGGGTCTTTTGAAAAACGTCGGCTCTGAATGAGGTACGCGAGCTCAGGTGTGGGGACTGGGAGAGATAACGTGAAAAGTTTAGTTCGAAGCCTTCACCGAGTGTGGGAACGCTGATAAGCCCTCCCGGTTGTGTACTCATGCAAAAGTCTTTAGCAGCTGATATGGGAGAGGGCGGTGATATACGGCAGCCCTTCAAGACGTTGTAGGTGGTAGCTATTGAAATTCCCCGCTTGGACTAGATCATCACCGCCCCTCCAGGCCGCTCAGCATATCCCCCAGTCCGCTCTGAAATTGACAACACCACGAAGCCGTTCAATTCCATCGTTAAATCTGATGGCGCTTGGCTGGGCGTATCGCAGAAACGGTAAGCCCCATCTATGAGATGAAAGTCGGATCCTTTTCGAATGAAGATAACATCAACACTCCCAGTACGGCTTGAAACCAATTCTTCGGGATATCATCTCCCCCAACGGAATTACCCATCCTAACAACGTACTCTCAAGTTTTGACGGCCCCCGCATGTTACCCTTGTAGAGTTCGTCTAGCCCGTGTCCCTTAGGCCCAGTTGCTATGGTTCAACCTCGCATCAAGTTCGTAGTCATTCAGATGTCGCGAACCGTCTTCTCCGGTAGGTTGAGCACCGAGATTGTTGGCTCAAAACCCTCTGCATCGGTCCCGCTGTCGTGTGCAGCATGTCACCGACCTCTTCCAAGCTTTCTATCCGCAGGACCTTGCACCTTCGGCCCAGTAGTCTGGGGTATTCGTGTGCACCAGTGGAGTGGGGCAATGCCTCGTCAGTTGGCTTCGCAGGACCTTGTGGTGAGCGTAGACTGCTTGGTGCTGGGAATTCCTATCATGGTAAGAGCTCTGCGCTCCGTTGACTCTTAACACTACCATTCTCCTTCTTACGGCTCTCGAAACCCGTCGACTCTTGCGATCTCAACTTTCTGCGCAAGCTCTCAAAGCTATAAGATTAGTGATGTGCCGCTTATGCAAGCAATCCCGTGGCACAAACGCTCCCTGCATGTGAGGTACCGATGTTTTCATCTATCTCACGAGCATTAGCCGCATTTTCCTTCGATTTCTACACCTGCTCGACCACACATCGCCGTTTCGAAGCTGGCTGAGAGTGATGTTCCACGATTGCTCGGTACTTTTTATCCCGTTGCAGTTTGCACGATGCGAGCGAACTCCAAATATAGTCCTGCGGCGATCGACTCTTCATTTTAAGCGCGTTGGAGGCGTCGTCATATGTCCTTCAATATTTGGTCACGCGCCCACGCTGCATGCCATCGTGAGCCACCCATCGACGCTTGGAGGATCAAGCTAATCCCAACCATATTTGAACGTTAATTCAGGTGACTTCATGAAATATCTCGCTGCACAAAAAGGTCAAGGGAATCGGCGGAGGGCCTCAGGCGTTTACTCGTGCTGCGTCGATCACGCGCTGCACACCACTGGCGGCCTAACGCTTCAAAGTTTCCACCAGGTAAGTCCTTATCGCTTCTTTTGATCTTGTTCTCAAGTCGTCGA
This sequence comes from Tulasnella sp. 332, assembly GCA_019632285.1. Taxonomy (NCBI): domain Eukaryota; kingdom Fungi; phylum Basidiomycota; class Agaricomycetes; order Cantharellales; family Tulasnellaceae; genus Tulasnella; species Tulasnella sp. 332. Next base: position 14,470 of record WSTV01000267.1, on the reverse strand, counting down.
TTATCATCTGATGGAGGTGATGATTGCCCAAAATGGTGTCTTCTGTCAGTGTGTACCGTCAGGTAGGCCTGTCTTCTTCACGGTTTTCGCGTGAAAGAGAACGAATGGTTAAACTCACCGATCACTCGAAACTGCCTTTCTTGCGCATGTACTCTGCAAATCGATATTTAAACTCAAGGAAAAGAACAGGCATAGGCGCTTCTTCAACTGAGCGAGTGTGTGCACTACTGCCCCTAACTGTTACACAATCGTAACTGATTAGGAGCGAAACCGTTGTGAGACCCGCTGCAGCTACAGTTACCGTTACCGCCCCGCTGTTCGTTCCCCGAAATTCGACCTAGCCATTGAGTTTTCGAATTGACGTAGTTGAATCTTGTCATTTTCTCGGCTCCTCCCTCGATACCGGGAGCAGAAAAGGTTTGAGTTCTCCGTTTACGTGAGTTCCGAGGGCGCAAAGTTCCAGATCTGCCAAGATCTTGTAGGACGCGATGTCAAAATATGCTGCGCTAATCGCATATCGGTCAATATCTCGCCCTGTCTCATGCCTAAGGCAGGCTTGTCCCAGGCCCAAGGCAATGACCCACCCGCGAGGCCATACCCCCGGTGCATGGCCCACCTCGCCACTGCAACGTTTTTTCACACGTGAAGCGCCAATGCATGGCGTAGGCCGCTGATGGCTATGTGCTCATTGCTGTGTGGCCTGTCTATCTCGGCCTTGAAAGTGTGGTTGCCGACTCTGGTTACATGAGCAATGCTGCAGACCGGCAATAGCCCGCTAGCGTGCAGGCGACATCAGGCACAGGGCTTCGGACACCCGTAATAATCATCGATCCCCTTTTCTCGTCTTTCTGAGACTAGGCTAATCCCGTGTGGCCGGGTGCGTGGATAGTGGTACTTCAGCCTTCTCATCTTGGGCCCGTCATAGGCATACCGCATTAGGTATGCAGCGCAGTACACCTTATTTTCTGTGACTGTACAGCATTGGTTCGTTTACTCCTGCCCAAGCTTTCCCCAAGCCTTTCCGCTTGCAACGATCCCCCGGCCCTAGTAGTTTGACGACAGGACTGGAGCCCCCAACCCTCCGATAAGGATCTGGCTTCGAGAGCCTGCGCTCGCGGGTCCCAGGTTCACCGGTCCCGGGTTTCATACACCACAAGCGTTCCGACAGTCACACCGACATAAGGTAACGGATCATTTATCCCATTCCGTCCCTCCCTGTACTATAAAGGCCTGCCACCCGATCTATCCTTTTTTTATCTCCATAAATTCCTCGCATCACTCATCCTTACACAGGCCTAACCCAAACCGCTCCCGCCCCACTTGCCTTAGACGTGCCTCTTGTCCTCTTGTCCTCTTGTCCTCTTTACTATCACCTCTTTCTTGTCATCTATCCTCGAATCCATTGCCTTCAACGCGAATCTATGGCTACTCACAGTACACCTGTAAATCCCAGTCGACCGCCACCACTTTACTGGGTGAGTCGATGCCGCTTGCGGATCATCTTGAGTTTTCCATGTCCCCAAACAGGTCTGATATTCGGTCTTTTTGGCAGGGCGAGGTGACCATCATTGCAGAGGGCGACGAGAGGCAAGGCTCTGTTGGTAAAGTCGAAGTACGACATCGAGATAGGGCACCGGTAAGTGAGCTGTATAACAAAACTCGCAACAGAGCGTCGCTTTTCTGACCAGAAATTCTCCTTTCGAGAAGGATGGTCAATGGGTCTACGACGTTCGGTTTCCCGATGGCGCATTGGTTCAATACAAGCATGACCAACTATACATGGGCCGCGTTTGAACCTGACCTTGCTTTCATCTCTCGTTTTCTCTGGAGTATTTCCCTACTACTAGAAGTTGGAAACTTCCATTCGCACACGTCCTATTTCTTGCTTTACTGGGACTCGATGGCTTCTATAATATGAACGATATGTTTTTCCCATTCTCATTTTCCAACCCTTTTAAAACATGGTCGATATCGTTGCTGTACGACGCTCTTGAGCGCTTAAGAATGATCCTCCAATCAATGATAGCCCCGGTGTGTGCGGTTGAAGTTTGCTCGTGGGCGATTCCTTGCAGACATGCGTCAGGGCCTTAGGGTACACATGAGCATGCGCTCACTGCTTCTACCTCTTCTGCGCTCAGTATATCAGCGCTTAATGTTATTCTGTGAAAGGCCTATTGCAAGCCTCCTTGCTCGCTGGTGCCGCTTCAACCCGTCGAAAACTTATATCCATGCCAAACGTTCGCCTTACGTGAGGGCAGTGCAAGTGTGTGCCGCCTCCATAATGCGCTCGTATTGCTATTCTCTCACATTTCGGGACTTACGGCAGTTAGAGTAAGGCGAAACACACTCAGCTGGCCCGCTCGGAACGATTCGGTGCCGATCGTGAAGGATACATAAGACGGAGGGCGACGCTCATTTTGCCGACCCCATGCACCTAATCCCCTCACTTCGCCCTTTTCATTCCAGGACAACCTCACACTCTTTTCAATCCTAGATCGGCTTGAACTATGAGCAGCATCCTTCAGACCAGCTTCACGACCGTGACCACTGCAGCCAACACTGGCACGTGGGCATCTGCCACGATTTTCCCAGCGGCCTCTCAAACCTGTACGCGTGCCGGGTGAGTTTTCACCGAATTATTTTATTTTAAAATGTGTTGACCTTGCGACCGGGTGGCGTCAACCATATACAGATCGACTCTGCTGTGTGGAGTCATTGCGTCGACTTCGACTCCTTCTCAAGACCCCAACACAAACTCAACCTCGTCCCACCACGACGCGAGCGGCACAAAAACCGTATGCGCTAGTGAGTCGTGTCCTCCATTATTTACCGTACTCTTCATGCAACCTTGGCGATCACTCTACTTACGTCTAACTCTCTCCTTCTCCAACGTTTCATTCCTTCCTCGCTTCCTTTTTTGGCTTCTTAGTCACCGGCTCTGTTTTTCTATTCGCGATTCTTTTCTGCCTTTGCCGCAGACTGCCGCGACATGAGACCGAGGAGGCCGCACCAGCAGGCGCCAAGCATACGAGCTCGTGGGATTCCAACCTAGAAAATGGCGACAATAATTCACGGGATGATGTGACGCTCACCGACCCTGTGGAGAGGAATGAGGCAAGGTTGTGGCGACTATCGTCTACCTCAGCAATAGCCTTACCCCCGGTGATGACCGACGCGGTCGAGCACACCCAGGGAACGGATGCCAAGAGGGTGAGTGCAATCGGTGAGCTGTGCTAGGGAAATAAAATTGATTGCCATTGCCTTAGCTCTCAATGCCGTCACCGCCTAGCCCAGGCCTTTTGTCACCGCCTGCATACAGTTCCACGCATTCTCTCGCGCTCTCTGATGTCTCATCTCTGCAACGACCGAGACCTCCAACTCAGGCTCACTTTCGGTAAAATATAGAAGATAATTCCCACAACATTGGACATTGAAATGGTGACTGTATCACCAGGATTAGCATTTCTCGCCAGGTCGGCGCTTGGCAGCCATCAGGCTTCCGTGACTCCTCCTACATTTCAACGCGATTCAGCTCGGACATCTTAATTTTATACTCTCGTAATCACACATTGTTTCAGGCTCAATAGTACTGGTCGTGTGCAGCTTACCGAACAGGGGAAGATCGGATTGGATGAGCTGAACCACAAGCCAAGACCTGCAGGAAGAGCGCAGCTCGCACTCTACAATCAACTAGTTCATTAATCTGGGAAACGGTAACTAAAGTGACTGGTGAGCGCGTCAGCTCTATTGAACAGCACCGATGACGTCCCCCCCTCACCGTGTAGGTCAATTTATGTGATCACGCAATGTACGACATCATGCATGTTACTCTGAGTGGGAAATTCGTCTATTTGTGATTCGATTGAGGGAGGCCCGATGCTTTGAATAGGTCATTTGTCAATTGGGCATGTGACCGATGGTTCTTCCAAGCTAGTTCTCACAGACGTTGACCCAGATACGATGAGAGGCATCCATTCGACAGACAGCAACAATGCAGGGTAGCAGTGATGTTTTGCAAGTTAAGCGCTGGCAATAAAGATATTTGTCGTCGATCATGGGTGAGTGGAGACGATTCAACCGACTTCCCCCAGACAGGTAGACTGGCTACGTTTTGCAGTGAATATTTGACGAATTTCATTACATAGACGCCCCGATCTCCGCCGAGCACCGGGAATGCTCATTTTCTTCTAGAAATCTGAGGTGATGTCAGCCTCATTGTATGCTGACCGCAGCCACGATGGGGTCTGCGGGGTAAAGGCAACTTCAAAGGAAACCGGTTTCGGCCTTCCAAGGCCAATTACTAAGTAGAACGCCACCCTGCTCGTCATGTGTGCTATGGGGAAAGTTTTCAAGTCAGACTCGGAAGTCAACGTTTGGGGTGCAGAATTTTTATCATGATTTTTATTTTTTATTTTTTAGTTGCGAAACAGACGACAAGGTTTGATTAAATCCAGCAAAACACAGGTTTTTGTGACACTCAAGCACAAACATTCGTGCAATCCCCTTGAAGGACTTGAATGGATCGACAGTTTCTAACTCCGGCTTACCGATTGGGGCATAGAAACGGTAAATTTCGGAGTGCGGCGCTAGACATAAATCACCCTCGAGCCCCGAGCGGCGACCTCGTCGATCATGAGCGCATCTGATGTGGGCCATCAATGTAAGCTCCAATTAGGAGGAGACAAAGAAAATGTTGGGAGGACTCGGTCACTTTAAAGGTCAATGACTGCGGAACTTCTTGCTCATTGGTCCACTAGGGCTAGCGCCAGACCGCCGGGGTAGAACGGCACGCCGTGGAGTTTGGTTCCTCCATATAGGTAATCTACATTTGGGTTGGAGAGACCCACCTGATTTTTATTCGTAAGATGAAATGGATTTCGTTGACAGTGTTGGGTGCAAAAAGCCTTGCTTTCGACGTTCGGAACCGCCGTCCATCGTCTCCTTACACAGTCAACAGCCGAAGAAAGCATGTGGAGATAGTGTGGGTTTCTCCGGGGATTGAATCCAAATCAAACGGAGGAATGTGAATCTTTGGCATGCGCATATCGGAATGATTGAGCATTGTCCGATCCCGATGGCGGCGACGACGGCCAGGCCCAAACTGTGGATAGCGCCGCCCACCCCACTAAGCATGTGGGTTTTTGTTAGTCCAATGTAGCTCGTGAAATGTCGACTGAAGGAGCGGGGATACTTCCGGTGGAATACGGGTAACCGGATAACTTGGACTTCAGGCGGTCGGGACGAGCCATCGACGGCAGCCAATCGGCCCTTTTCCCATGAAAGACTCGAACGAGAGAGAGTGGCTGTTCTGGACGCATAGCCATAGTCCCTGTGAAGCTGGTAGGGGAGTCTTCCGGTTATCGAGTCTAAGCATGTGAGCTCGATTTTGAGGCTCACCCGATTCGGACGGAGGTTCGCTTTTGTTATTGTTCTATCGCCTGCTTTGTTCCGAGCTGGCTTTCTGCAATGACACAATTCGTGTGTAGATTATAGCCTTTGAGAGAAGCAGGAAGATCGATACGTTACTTAACAAAGCATCTTATGTTCGATTATAACAGTGGGTCCTGTTTCAGATCCCGATTGCTGTGAAAAAACATCCTCACACCCCCCCTGCCGGTAGCATCTGGCACCAGTTTTACTCAGGTAGAATATCGGGGATACTATTGTGTCGTGAGGAAGGATGAGAGAAAGTCATATACGTGTGGGGCTCGCCGGTTGAGTTGGTTACGATTAAGCCATATGGGGGGAAGAATTTGGCCTTTTGAACCCCGGATGCTGAGAAAGGCAATATTCACGCGCCCACACATAGGTCATGGGTGATAGTCGCGCACGTTCTGAGTATATGTCTGCGCTCTATGTATAGCCGAGACGGGCCTGAAGGAACGAAAGGCTGAAACGAATCCGGGACCAGCGAGCATCCATCCATCCCCGGGATATTGTCCTGAGACATAAGACAGCTTATTGTGCTTTTTTGTCCACACCAGGCAGCGAAAACGAATCAAGTACATTAGAAGAGTTGTAACTCCATCCGCAACTCGGCGTATATGCAAGCGGGCCCGTTATGCAATTTTGGATGCTGCTCTAGCGAGGTGAGACTGGTGTAGAGCCCACACTCAACGGCAGGGTCGCTCGAGAGCAAAGAACCCTTTTCGGCTTGCAGCGAAGCTGTCAATGGCAATCGGAAACGAAGATCGCGGATTGCCACCAGCCCGATCAAGCAACCACCATGTCTGTCGGAGGGAGCCAGCTATCTTTTCCACAGAGAGAGAGAGATAGAAAGAGAGAGCTTGTTTTCGGTGAACACTGAACCAGACTGCCGTACGAGACATTTACATAGCGGTTCATACCATTCTAGGATAGAAAACTGTGTGCAAAGGGGTCTGCGCTGACTGCGATATGAGTAAGGACTGAAGCGAAACGGAGCAGATAGATAAAAAGATCTGGCCGTTCTTCCGGAAAGAGATTAAGTTGATTGACTAAGCCGGCATTGTGGTAACATTCTGCTCCACTCGCCAAGTGGGCTTGGGGAGTGGCCTTTCCGGCCGGGCCCTTCATATTATCTCTCAGGGCAAGATGATACCTCACCAATCCTCTTCTCTTGCTCTTGCTTTGACTTCTCTACCCTCGCGAATTCCCGTAACCCGCAGTCTGGCCAAGCGAAATATCAGGTATAAGAGCAAAGGAAGGGGGTGCATATTCGGGCCCTTTGGCAACGCGACAACCTCTCCCCCAGCCCCATTGGAAACCGCAGGGCCAGTCCAAGGATCTCTCAACTACCTTATTTCTTCTCCATACCTGACCCAAGAGGCTGGAAGAGAAGATCATGGCTTTCCATCCGGTGCGTTAAGAGACGAGACAGAACATGTCTGTGGAATGGCAAGGGAGCCGTGCTTGAGATTTGGACTGACCGGACCGATCTTGCCGTGCGTTAGTTTGAAGTGGATGCCGCCCATCTCGCCTATGCCGTCCTCGGCGGGTTCGTGGTCTTTGTAAGTCATGATCGTTTCAAGGTGGTGTGTATCTACTGATGGTAATGTAATCGACCTCATTTCAGTTCGGAATGTTCTCCCTGGTTATCAAAGAGAAGGTACAGCGAGGTCCCCGAATCCCTAACGCAGCCCAACTCATCGTTCTGAGGGTTTTAAGCTCTACATTGGCGAAGCTCCTCTTGCCACCGTCTTCGGCATCATCATAGGTGAGATATTACTCGGTATCGTTTCATGACGTGACCATCATAACTAATCAAAGCGCCGCATAACCCGGCTACCCGCTTTACTTCAAGGTCCTTACGCCATCGGCTTATTCGATCCCCGTGCATGGGGCAGGTCCGGAGGCGATATCAACGATGCAACCAGTAACCCTGTCAGCAATGCTATAACCCTCGAGGTCTCTCGCGTCGTCCTTGCGATTGGAGTGTTCGCGATCGGCGCGGAACTGCCGAAGCAATATATGAAGAAACATTGGAGAAGCTTGGCCTTCTTGCTTGGCCCGGTTATGACTGCCGGATGGTTCGTCTCTGCTGGTGAGCCAAACTTTGATATTCAATCCGCATCTCATCTCCCATATCCCGTGATCCGCCACGCCACGTCCTTCTTTCAATCATACCTCATCTCACTTTATCTTAGCCATGTGCTATTAATATCTTTCTTTATTGACCAATGACAAATCCTCCATTGAAGCTTTCATATTTGCCCTCATCCCAAAAATCAGTTTCCTCTCGGCTCTCGTCATCGCCGCCTGCCTCACTCCGACGGATCCCATTCTTGCTGCAGCGGTAGTCGGAGGGAAATATGCGAACAAGTAAGTACCTCGGCCGTTCACCTTTCTTATCCTCGTACTCCAATGGTACATCAGCTTATCATACCTATTGGTTAGACATGTCCCAGCGCATCTCCGGCATCTCCTCGCTGCAGAATCTGCTTGTAACGACGGCGCCGCATTCCCATTCCTCTATATCGCCTTGTACCTTACCCTTCAATCGTCCCCTGGCCATGCGGTCGGGGAGTGGTTTTATGTGACTTGGTTGTGTGAGTGTCTTCTTTCATGCGATCACAGCGCTAAGGGTCTAATTCACACATCTATGATGGTAGATGAGATTGTTCTGGGCGTCGTATTCGGCTCCTTTCTTGGATATGGTTTCCGACATCTCATGAAGTTCAGTGAGAGGAAAGCGCTGATTGATAGGACATCTTATGTCGCTCAGGTATGTCGCTCAGGTCTCTTTTGCAATAGTAGTCGACTGACGATTCGATGATGCCTTCTTTTTGTCAAGTACATCTCCCTTGCGCTGCTCGCAATCGGCGCTACGACCCTCCTAGGCTCTGACGATCTGCTCGCAGCCTTCTGCTGCGGCACTGCATTCGCCTGGGACGGTTGGTTCAACAGGCAGACGGAAGAATCTCAATTCTCCAACGTCATCGGTCAGTCTTTAGTTCTCATGCTTGATGTACCATTTTTTATGTTTTTTTCTTTCTTCTTACCTTGGGACAACCAAAATTCGTTCCAATCCGCCAACAGATCTTCTCTTCAATTGCGCTTGCTTCATCTACATTGGTGCTTGGATCCCTTTCAAGGACTTCGACCAAGTCTTACACTTCAGCATCACCCCTTGGCGACTAATCGTCATCTCGATCCTGATCCTGATGTTCCGGCGTCTACCCGCGATGGTAGCGTTGTACAAGTGGATACCGGATATCATGAACCTTCGAGAGGCCGTGTTCTCAGGCCATTTTGGTCCGATGGGCGTGGGTGCGGTGTTTATCAGCACGTATGCGAGCACGATCCTACCCCCAGCTACGAATGACCCACAAAACCAGGTCGAACTGCTGGCGAGCACCATTCAACCGATCGTAGCGTTTGTGGTTCTATCTTCCATCGTCATACGTGAGTTTCCAGCAGTTTTTCTTTTTTTCTTTTCTTTTTCTTCTTTTTTTGGGGCCTTCGTGGGGCCTGTTTCCTCTTTCGTCCTCGAGGTTTTAATTTTGGGCAGTCTGCTGACACGATGCTCTTCTGATCATGGGACCCACCCCTTCGATTTCGAAATGACCACAATAACTTTAGACGGACTCTCGATCCCGTTCTTCTCGCTCGGAAGGCGCGTGCACTCCATCACGTACACGTACACATACTCGCGACGTCAGAGCATGGACCCAAACAACGGGGGTCAGCCTGATTGGATCACGCAAGTTCGCCGGCTCCCTTCCAAACACGCACACGAAGACATCATCATCAACCAGGACGAGAGCGAGAAGCCCATTCATCAAGGTTCGGAGGAGGATAGGCTTGAGCGAGGTGAAAGTGAGAGTGGGTCGAGGACAGCCGTCGCCAACGAATCAAGGAACAGTCCCGTGCAGACAGCAAATGACGGAGATGACGAGAGGGAGGATCGCCCAGGAGGCGCTGACGAAGAGCTCATGTCGGATACAGATTTGGGCGAAGGCGACCACGAATGGAGAGAAGGGAGGGATTTGATCGTTGAGCATCAGGCCAGGCCTTGCGATGAGGTATGTTATTCTCTTTGCCTCCATCTCTTCCCATCTTTCTCCCTGGCATGTCGCGTGTATTAATCGTCATTTCACGTTCGACTTTTAAGGTCGAGGTGAAAGTGTTCAAGAATGTGTTTGCCGATGACCAGGGACATGTGACGGGTGGGATGCAGGAGAAAGTGAGGAAGGAGATCGAGGCGTACAAGAGCGGGGGCGTTAAGGGGGCGTTAGGCGAGGCGCAGCGCATGGCTTCCCCAGCTCGTCAAAAAAATCGGCAGGATCCGCTTCCAAAAGAGGAGTTTGGGACGGACAATATGACCAAGCCGGCAAAAGGCTCTCAACACCACCCAGAATTTCAGGCAGGCGAGGATTCTGGCAATGCCGATAGTCCAGAGGCGGGCCCCTCGCGCCGAACAAGCGGCTCTCAGTCTCAGCCCCTGTCGCGATCACAATCACTGTCTAACACGCAACAAGGAGCGGCCGCCGATGAGTGGAGAGATGAGCCGTCGGACGATGACAACGCCGCTAGGGCTGTCGATCTGGAAGATCCACCACTAACGCCACGCTCCACTACGCCGCCCAGACACCACCATGCTCGCGAGAGGAGTCGACACAGCGTGTTCGCCCCACCAGCCCGGGCGCCAGGCAGGAGGCGTAACTCAGTTCGACGATCATTGTTTAACGGAGGCAAACACAACAATCTAAATCCCGCCAGTCATCATCATCATCATCACCATGCACAGTCGGACGTTGAGGGTAGTGGCAGACAACCGTCGTCACCGCAGTCTAGGGAGAGTTCGGTCGCTGCATCACCAGCTTCCACATCCAATCTAGAGCTCGTCCCAATGTCACCACTCACGCCTGCCACTGACTTGCCATCATCGGGAACAGCGGAGCTGCGTCGCGGACGTGCGTCTGACATCCGCGGTGATCGACCTCACACAGCCCCTTCCTCCAGACGCTCGTCGATGCGCCCTGCGCACTCTCGAGCGAACTCACCAACGGGGAGGATCCGGTTTGCTGATGAGACTTCAAGACCTGGGACGCCGGCTTTGAGTACCAGGGACCTCGGCAGCCCCACGAGCCCAGGCGCGTCGATCATCAAGTCGGCGTCGAGCAGCCGGTTGCAGAAGGAGATGATGCCAAGTGTTGGTTCTGGAAGTGCTAGTTTCATGATAGCATCGGAAGATCTCAGTCCGTCCACGCCGACAGTACCGGGGATGTATCCTCAGGGGGGTTCGGCAGAGCCATCGTCGAGAGTGATGTTTGACTTGTCTACGAGACCCGGGAGAACGTGAAGAGGGTATTAATATTTTTGCTGTTGGAGGATCCATTTTACGCCACATATGCTTCCCGTTTTATTTTCTGAGGTATATAGCTATCTCGCCTGTTAGATCTTCATTGCTGTTGCTGTCGATATTCAACATTATTTGCATGCATACTTTTAGGCTACTGTGGCGCAGTTGTTGTCGTCAAATGTTGAGAGCCAAGATCAGAATGAGTCAGAGTACAACCACTTTTGACTTGCTTAGGATGCATCTACTCGACCTCCCAACAGAGGTTTTGCTTTTGATACTGAGCTATTTCGAGACGTTCCGAGACTTGTATTGCCTCACGATCACCTGCCGTACCTTATTCAGCGTCGTATCGTTCCCAGGCCTTATCCTCCATCTCGCTCATAGCTCCCTCGAATTCCAACCATACCCACACCTTCTCCTCGCTACAAAAGCCCGGTCACTGGCGGACTGAGCCGTCTTGGACCTCTCCCACAGAGCGCAACTCCTCGACGCTATCGAAGGTGGCTGTGAAGCGGTCCTCCAGCTAGGGTTGGAGAACTCTCCCCTCACTCTCGAAGACCTCTGCAACATACATCGTACTAGGATTAACATAATCGACCCGATTTTTGAAGCGTTATATCCTCGATCTAGGTCAGAGGCGCGAACGGAGGACGACGTCATGCTCGCTCTGATCAACTTCTGGATGTACTGCGACCTCTTTCACTACACAATCTCCTCAAGCTACTCTAAATCGACCATGGTGCCGCTCTCGAACGAGAGAAGGTTACCATGGTTCAGATTCTGCGTTCCAGACTACTTGTGCAACCTTTGGTAAAGGGTCACCCTCCCATATCCTGCCAAGCGACAGGACCCCACGGTAGCCTTGCGATACATGTAGCAAGACGTGTACGAGTTGCTGAATGGCATAAGGAGTCTAGGACTGCCTTTCATCACGTAGTGGGTCAGATGCGCGATCCATCGTGGGATGTCAACTCTGGCCCTTGCCAAGTCGAGGGATGCCAACGCTTTACCCGTCGAGATCAAACGGTGGAAGAGCGGACCCATCGAATGATCCACGATGGGGTCGAGCCAAGGTTCTCGGAGTACGGCTTTATGGAGGGAAGGATCTTGGTTGTCTATGCATGGGGATATGACATGGTCCCAATTGCTTTGAACGTGAGATTTTCAGAAAGAAAAAAAAAACTCTAAATGACGTGAAGGTTTTGGTTGACGCCCCACGACTGGCGACCATGAAGTAAGTGAGACCCGCTCTTGGGTCTTTTCCCCCTTGTTCCTTGTTCCTTGTTCCAATATTCCCGTTACGCCCTCCTAGTGCACCTCCCTCAACCCTAATCGCTTTATAAACTAGCTCGGGTGAACAGAGTCAAGCTCATTCTTCGATCGCCCTAGCTCGTTTGAACGATCATCAGTGATAACCTCAAACTCTTTTGGGCGAGTGGCAGTCTAATTTCCCGATCTTTTGCTGTGTCTATCGCTTCTTTACTCTTTCTTGGACTCTCCTTGGTCAGATTAGCGAAGCCTACCTGGGGACCAGCTCAAGTCTCTCCGCACTGGTGCTCTCAGCGTTTTGAACGATAGCTATTACAGCGAAGAAGAAATGTGAATGGGGATAAGTTGTTTCCCAGGCGTTTGACATGCACAATCCCTCAGATCTATTCGCTGAAATGCTCAGATACCATTCCGTCATGCAGTCACAACTTCTCCATCCCCCCCTCTGGGCTGTCTAGGTCGCCGCATTCTTCATAATCTTGCTCATCATCTTCATCCCATTAGCCGCCGTCTTCAATGACGCGCTGGATTGCCTCGAATGTCTCCTTATCCATCATGGAACTCTCAACCACTTCCGAATACCCCAGGGCTGTGACGCTCTCCGCTGTGTCGGTTGTCGCATCATAGGAGAAAATGCCTTGCAAGGCCTCTTCTCGTGCCCGTACCAATCGGAGGATCGAGTCAGCGACGGAGGATCCGCACCTGTTGAATGACAAGTCTTGCAACGCACGACAGAGCCTCAGTGGGCACCGTCCGAAAGGCGAAGAGCGTTGAGAGTTGGTGAACGACATCCTCTAGACCCTCACCGAGCCGTCGAAGATAAGCGGAGTGATTCCAACGGACGATAAGATATGTGGTGCACTGAGGGATGAGGATGTCACTGAGGATGTATTGATTTGTATGAGATGAAAGTTGACGTAGACTAACATTACGGAGGTACGGGAGGTCGATCTCGCTGTCTTCACGGCTCAGTGAGAGTGGATGAGATGAGAGTGGGATTGAGGGGAGGATGAGGGACTTGAGTTTGGGACATAGACAGAGTATCTGCATGATCTCGTCTAGATCAAGGCCATGATATATACCCTGGATCTAGAGGAAATGTAACCCAAAGAGGAGAGACAACTGCCAATCCGCTAGGGCGAGCTCGGTGGTGCAGAGGCGGTGCAGTTGGGGAGCTATCCCGCGGAAGAGATTCATCATGAGTTCGTTCGATATATGGTCCTTCGTATGAACATTGATCTTGAGTTCGGTGAGGTTAGGGGCAGCCTGAGATTCCATGACGGAGTGCATGTCACTCCAATATCCACTATCCCATTCGCCGCGAACAGAGACTATTCTCCATCTCTCCGTATGATCGCCATCTCAGACCAGAAGGCCTCACTCGATAAATCGGTGTTGGTGGTCAAAAGCTTTGACTTCGATAAAGCCAGTGATCGGTCCTGGCCGATATATCGGAGCTGGCTCTGCAAACAGCCTTCCATGCTTTGCATACGTCTGACACGATATGATGCAGAATGACAATGCAATAAGCTTCTACCGCTAAAAGATCTAAACCAACATACCTAACTGCTTGCAGTCAATGGAGTGAAGCTCAACTCGTTCAGAAGTTCGCCCCTTCAGACGTGATGCTTGGAAGGGCTAGAGGAAATTCCTGTAAAGGATGCCGCGTAGAAGCTGCTGCGTCTTCGCGCTTGCATTTGCTTAGGCGGTGAGTTGGACTGTGATGCGGGGGTCTGTCGGGTCTTTCTCATCTAGTGGGGATGTCGTGAGCAGGAAACGCTGTGGTGCCCGGACTACTTCCGCTGGACAGCTTTCTAATGCGGCCGCCAACTAGCTTCTTGTTCGACAGCCACAGACTGAGGCGCCCGCTCTCGCTCGAAGGGCGGATGTGCCATGTAGAGCTCGTGCAGGTTTAGGCTGCTGTGCATTCCGCTGACAGTGTAGTCCTAAACTCGGCTACGTGAGCCCCTATAGCGTCGTATTATAGGACGGGAATACTGATCTAATCTGAGCGAGGAGGAGATCTCGACAGTCAATGAATATGGGAAAATCCCGAGGATCCTCGCGCTCATAGTGTCAAGAAAAAGCGTCCAGTACGTCCAAAAGTTGATTCGCGGATGGGTGGATCTTTGTACAAAACGAAAATTAGCCCACAGTGATAAAGATTATTAATAAATGCTATAACGAACTCCGAGAGGATAGACCAAGCGGGCTTCAGGTTCATGGTATTATCCAGTGACGGGCGGCCTTTCTGACGCCCACAGCGCAGATACCATCTCAAGATAGCCAGAAAGGTGTCCATCACCTCAGATAAATAGAGGGAATCGATCACATTCCCGTGGAAGAGGAGACAGTCGTTCATGTCGTCCATGAAACTATACATGTGACGTTCATCCCAGCGATTGTGTGCAGCGGTGA
>WSTV01000266.1:28728-39554 GCA_019632285.1 Tulasnella sp. 332 | reverse complement strand
TGCGTGGTCCCCATTCCTCCATTCTGATCGCATCCCTGTTAAAACGGTGCTGACTGACTCTTTAGGCATGCTTGTACGCGAGCAACTGCTTTGAGTTCATCAACTGGGACACGCGCGATGATGAGTCTTGGCTCGGTGCCTCGGCGGCGGGTACATTGTTCGACTCGAATGGTAACCCCAAGCCAGCGGCATACGAAGTTGCTGCCCGCCTACAGCACTACGGGAATGGTTTCGCTGAGCTGTGCGCGACTGCCCTCGGTACCGGGTCTTGCACTGTCAGCGCCGACGGTACCAGTCCTTCGTCTACGTCTTCAACCCCAATCTCTACCGGCCCGACCACCACGACTTCCACCGGCTCGGCTCCCACTGGAGGCTGGTATGTTCTCGTGTTCTGTTTATCCCCTATTACTCGACACAGATCCCTGAATCGCACTCTTCCCGAATTAGCACCACGGCAAAATATGGCCAATGCGGCGGCATCGGTTTCAGTGGGTGTACCACATGCGCCGCTGGCTCAACATGCCAGGTCAGCAACCCTTGTGAGTGATTCGTGGCCTGTTATCGTTGGTGAGAACGTCAAAGCTGATGCGCGCCTCTCCGTAGACTACTCCCAGTGCTTGTAAAGTGCTAGCAAGGCCAATGAGACCACCATCACGTCTACCGAAGTTTGATCGATTTCCCCTTAGACTAAATTTTCCGCGTCTCATGGATATGGTGATTGTGAATGCATTTTCGCTGCTCAGCTTGCAACATGTCCCAGCGAAAGCTATCAGTCCAACTTGAAAATGACAGGGATCTGGTCCCACATAGCAGCTCAAGCTCTGATAGATCCAAACAACGCTGTTACACAAAGTCTACCTGTCGTTGCTTGAATTGATCATCGGATGACTGATTCTCACAGGGGAATAGCGGCTGGTCTCAGCCCCCGTTAATCACCTGGGTCTGACCCGTATGGGCAAATTTACCAGCCTCGGGGGTGCCGTTAGGCAATGGATGCCCTCCGGAGAGTATTTATCAGCCAGCCTTTCGAATTCATGATCAAACCTTTAAAGAAGCTCACTCCCTTTAGTCATGAAAAAGAACTCGCAAGGCTGTTCCAATCTATATACATTGGTCAGTACTAAAGGCATGTCATCCAACGGGTTGCTTATGCACCAGCTGAACGCTGTACAACGACACGCTAAGTGATGGTCTGGTTGGTTGACCTACAATTTCTTCTTTCTGATACGCTACGACTAGACACTCCACCAGCAGCCCCCCATTTCTGTCGCTTTGAACGATCTTCGTGTCCCCCTGGATCTATCGCAACTCAAAACTCTTCCCTTCTAGGCGGCATTCCTTATGTCCGTGTGCTCCGTCGTTCTCAGCACTTGAGTGTATACTGGTACCTCAATTCGCCGCCAACCAAGATCAGACACCCATGGATTGACTTGTGAGTTCAACATTGGGTTACAGACAATTTATCTTCTCGGGGAGTCTCGGATACCTGAGGAGCACTTGCTTATCTGAGGCCGGGTAGCATGGGCAGATATCGACCTGATAAGTAGCATTAACTTTCAAGGATATTAGGCAGCATTACAGGCCAGGGTAGACCTGAATGACAGAACCTAGAGGGTATATGACCAGGGTAGAGGATGGAAGAGTACGCAATATCCTTGGGTCGCGTAAGCGGCTGGTGCACGGTATCTAAGTGCCGACCTCCCCATAAAATTCGAGATAGTATATATTCAGATGCCAAAGGTCTGGTGCAGTGGTCAGCAGTCAGATAAGAAGTATGACGGCCTGAGTTGAATTCCACTCAAAACACGTCGTCAGTGATACTTGAGATATCCTCGGAATTCTGGCATATCCGCTTTATATATAGGCAAGAAGCACGGAGTGAGCCGGATTGGTTACTTATGGCAGCGTTTAATACCATGGACGGCAACTCATGTCGATATAATGGAGCAAACCGAACCTCCACAAGCAAGCTCTTGAGCAGTCGGTCCTGTTAGAAATTTCCAATTGATGTATGGTGCGACATCATAGATTGCAAGGATTCATAACAGCGAGTTTTACAACCGAGATAGTGGCTGTTCGTTCGGCCCTGCGAAAGTGCTTATCAAGTCAACGGTCATAGTTGTTCCCACCGATGATGCAAAGGACAGACAGCTGATCACCACACAGATGTTCCAGCCTACATCCCGGGTCGACAGTCGAGAAAAAGGATTCCAGCGCAAACCCCCAGGCCGCGGAGCAGGGGTTCGAGCTGTTAAACGAAAAGCGTGGTTTGCACGATAAATTGCCAGAGACAGACCCACCTAGGATGATGTGTGACAAGATTTATGCTCTGACATGATGCGAGCAAATTGCGATGCGACGGGAATTTGAAGTCTATGTCCAGCTCGGCTCAGGTGTGGCGTGTGGGTTGGCCGGCTCAGGGTCTATTGCTCCGCAGTTGTCCCTTCACAGATTCCAGGTGCAGGACGCTGTCTGAAGGGAAGGAGCAGCAGCTCTTTGGAGCAGGGAGGCGATATTATACGGTAGAGGTGGACATAAATAGATGTAATCTGACGCGATAATGCTAAGTTAATTAGCGGAGACCATCAGTTGAAGTTCCGCCAGATCATGACGCACAGGTCAGCCGAAACAAACACTCGCCAGCCAAGAAAGAAAGAAAAGGACTCATCTGATTCCCTACACCATTCGCTCTCTTGCGGCAAAGCTTTCTGTTCCGGATAACGCGATCTTCTTCCAAGTCACCGATTCGGAGCCAAGCGTAAGACGCGATGGGCGCGGCTCTCCTCGAGGGAGCAGCATGACTAAGACAACAATGAAGGTCGGAACAGCGGATCGGAGGGCAAAATAAGAGAGATCCGATTCAATCCGATATCTCTGGTCTCGAACCTGATGGGTAAACACATATGATGTCAAACTTTGATCGCCTCGTGGTCGCAACTTTCTCTCGAAGTTGGGAAACAGGGACCGAGCTGCTACATGAAGAGAGCGCCCAAGAAGTTGAGTCCAATGCGATACTCCCAGCCCTCCGGTGAGAAAGCCTATGGATAAACACGCCATAATTACACGCTTGCCGGACGGATCCTGACCGCTTCGTTGAGTTTCAGGACCGAGACACTTCCACCAGGGTATAGGTGGTAGGAGCGGAACCAACAAAGGTTGAACCACGTTGCCGCGAAGGGGGTAGAGCATTTAAGGGACTCTTCGTCTTGAGATATCCACGGAAAGGCGCTTGTCAAAATCAGGCCGACAACCCCAAGGGGTAAAGTGTAAACACCAGTTGTACAAGAGGATGTATATATGACCCGCCGTGAAGAGCGGTACTATTGTAGCTCTCAAGGGAAGGATGTTGGGGGACCTGCGTATGGAGATAAAGCTCACAAGCTCGATATATTCGGATTAGGCAATCCACGCTGTTTGGTCAGGAGAGCCATCTTCAGCCCTCGTCCACCGGATCATTCCCCTTTCCCTCCTCGATTCGGTGATTCGCAGGTTCGCCGAGAAGTGTCCCTGGCGAGAAAAAAGGATTACAAAAGCTCGGACAGGACACAGCCGGATGCATCTGGCGAAGGTGCTCGGCGGAACCTTCGGTACCCGGTTTTCACAAGGTGGATTGACACAAAGAAAAAAAAACAACTGAGACAAGATGAAATAGACAACTGATGGCGTAGCACCTGGGTCATGACGAAGATGGTGATGAAACATAGTCTTTTATTTGTAGGAGTCTAGATTTCCATGGCAAGGGTGGTGTGATCTCGGCGGAGGTGGATTCAGGTCGCACAGAAAAGGCTGATCCAGATTCCACAATGATCACAAGGGTGTCAAGTCACGGCGTGGGCTCGCCGGGAGCTCAGTCACCTAGAGCTGCCAGAGATGGTCCACTCTGGACCGCATTGGGACGGATGATACCGATGGACAAGAGGCGAGACGAATCGGAGAGACCCCTGGACTCTCATCGCGCGCACTGGTGAGATCAGTTCCGGGTACGAGTCCATGATTGAAAGACACTGCGTCGTGGATAGTAGCGATAGATTGAGGTGGCTAGCGTTGATGGAGGGTGAACCCGAGGGGATTGAGGGGAGGAGGAGCGCGCTTGAATATTATCCGTTGGACTGGCTGGACCTCACAACAACCTGCCCTTTGAAAAACAACCTCCCTCCTCCTCCCCACACGCCTATCCCTAATTTCGCTTTATCTATATCCTACTATCACCACTGTCTTTCTTCTCAGAGACAACGGAGAACGACTAGCCATCACCCCGTATGCTCGACTGCAGCTGGTGTCCAGTCTGCGAGAACCTCATCCCTCCTGAGCGAACGACTATCACTCTTCCACCTCTCGTACAACCACTACCAGTCAATGCACCTGAGTCTATCCCACCACCTCCACCACCGGTGACGAGAGCAGGAGGAAGGGGAGGGAAGGCTGGAGGAACGGCGGCTGGCGGGGGTCGACGTCCCCCAGGATTGAATCGACACAATTCCAAGATCACCTCAGCAGCGACAGGCAGGAAGGCCACTGGGAACGCGGCTATCACAAATAGCACAGATCAAATTGATCTAGCGACGGTGGCTACAGCGGCGGCGGCTGATTCACAACCAACTGGACCAGTCCGGCATCGTATCATCATCTCTCAAGATCCGACCCCACTCTATTGCTCAGAGGCTTGCCGTCTCAAAGACACCGCCATCATCGCCACCACTAATTATGGCGCCTTCAACAACAATTCGCAAGTTCTTTCCCAGCCCAACTTGCAGGCGTATGGTGCGGGGTACAAACCGCCGTTTGCGGTTAACGGTCATGGGGCCAGCCAGCAGCGCTTATATCACAACAACGGAGACGCGCCTCCGTTCGCAGTGGATAACGGGAGAAGTGATCATAGACACAATCAAGCTCACGGGCGGAATAATGGTGATCAGGGGGGAGCGGCGCATCCAAATAACAGCGCTCGCAAATCAAGCGCGACAGCGACGACGACCAGCACCGCCACGGCGTCCTCCGACAGTATCGCGTCATTCTCATCTACTTCGGTTGATCACCCTCCTCCCGGTCTCAAGATGACTTCCTTGGTATCCGATCTAAATAACGTTGGAAAGACCTCTGGATCTGCTCCAGCTACTATGACGGCCACCGACATCGACTCTCAACTCCTTAACGGCTCCAACGGTCTTCTACCTCGAAACGTCAAGCTTGACTTGGATCGATGGCATAACCTGCCTACCAACTCTACCTCTACTGCCAATACATCTACCAATCCACCGACCCATCCTTCACGAAACGGAAGTGGAAACGGTCTGGGACAGGCACAACGGCAAAGTAGCGCGTACGATCTGTACAAATCGACATACCCTCTTGCGTTTGAGACTACACGCACAGGCGGGTCGAGGCATGAAGAATCGGCGCGAAGACGGAGCTCGAGCAGGCATACGAGCAATCATCGCAATCAAACGACGTCTCATCAATCCTCTCGGCGGAATAGTAGCCATCTTGGATATAACTGGGGTATTCTCGAGGGCAATCCTGATGGGGTGGACGTGACCCCGACTCAAAGCTTGTTGATCACCAAGACTCCGGCGAGGAGGGACGACTCGTTCGACCCTCCTTCGCTGTTGAGGACCAGGTCATCAAGACCTGCATCGAGCCATGGTGGCAGTGATAGCGGATCAACAACGAGCGAGAGAAGTGAAAGTGCGAGATCGGAGCGTAAGCCGCCGCCGTTGAGTCGGCGCAGATCGAGCAGGATGAGCAGCCATAGCAAACGTACGTGAACAGCTTCAGGTTACACCCTACACGTGGATATTCCAGGGGTATCTGACCTTTACCTCCCTCGGTTGCTTCATCACAGATCATGGCTCTGACGCAGGCTCCGAATCTGCAGGACATCCACCACGTCCACCCGACCTCTCCCGCTCAGCGTCCTGCTCATCTCGATCACACGGAAGTCCGTCTTCTTATCGATCCAATAACAGCTTCCTCCGCAATGGCGGCAACCCGCACCCTCTTTCCTCGAGCTTCTCTGCGAGGGACATTATCGAACAGGCGCAGGAGCGAGAGCGTTTGAAAAGTGCCGGTGGTGAAGCCGGAGTGGTAAAAACCTCGGTGCCAGTGGGAAGTGTGGGCTCGAGAAGGAGTGCAAGGAGCGGGAGTGCGCATAGCGGCAAGGAAAACGCGAATGGATGGCAGAGACGCGGGTCGGGTTTTACCGCGATCGAGGAGCCGGCTTCGCTGTTGATGAAGCCATCGCCGCCACCAACACCCGTGAAAGTAGACACTGTGTCGGAGGAGATCGAGAGTACTGACAACTCGCCCCGCGTCAGATCGTCGATCAAAGCACTTAACGCTGCTCCGGCGATTTCGACCTCCTCGTCATCTGCGACGATTGTAGCATCTGCATTCTTGCCGTCATCATCTCCAAATAACAATACCAGGAGCGGAGGATCTCCGTCGTCTTCCCCTTCTGTCGCTTCGACGATAGGCTCGAGTTCGAAACGGAACTCGTCCTTTGCGAATCTGGCGGGTATGGCTGCGAGCTTGTTTGGATTCGGAGGGTTTGGTGGCTTGACCATGACCAAGAGTGGAGTTCCGCCCCCTTCTAGTGGTGCGGATGTGCCGGATAAGGGTATTCAACCGACAACTGGGACAAAGGGCTCTGCTACCATTACCTCCAACTCGGTGGAAGACCCGGCGTTAACGTCGGCAACGGAGGAACCCGCTCGAGGTCGGTCCAGGGCGTCCTCCCGCGCGAGCCGAACGACGAACGAGATGTTGGCTACGACGATCAATGGGAACGGAGGCACTTCGACCGTGACTACTACTCCAGGGACAACTCCTGCATCGCACAGTATAGTTAAAGGCGAAATGGAGATGGTCCCTGCGCGGCGACCATTGGGACCTTTGCCGAAGGACTTATCCGAGAAGAGTAAGAGCGTGAGCAGGGATGTAAGAGAGAGGAGCGAGGAAGAGAGGAAGAGGGAGAAGCGGGAGAAGCGGATGAGCACGTCAAGGTTAGTCCTTGATGTCGTTGGGATTCCGGCCGGCGGATTTGGCGGTGGTTTGCCGACGGCGGTGTCAACTTCGACTTCGCATACTTCAAACACTTCTCGTTCGACGACGTCGGCTTGGGATCCTGATTTGGTTAGGGATATAAAGGAAAGGAGGAAGTTGAGTCATGAGGTGAGTGTCTTGATATTCTTTATCCCGCGGTGTCGAGCCAGTCCTAATGAATTTTATAGGCAACATATTTCTCACAGCATCCAAGCCCATTCAACGCCTCCCCTTCTGCATCACCCACTTCACCCATTCTGCCGAGGAGACAGCGAACCACGTCCTCGCAGTCGCGACACTCGAAATCATCTCATTCGCATTCACATTCACATTCGCGATCGAACTCGTACTCGCAACAACGACATCAGGATGCCGTGCAGGAAGAAGAAGGCGGAGATGAACCACCGCGGACAGATCAGCTTCCGAGGACGCAGTCGATGCAATCCATGCTCTCGAATGGGTCACAGCATCGTCAGCACCCCCACGGGTCGCTTTACCAGCATCGTCGCGAACCCCCTTCCCCCACGACGTCCCGCTACCCCCCGAAAGGTCTCAGCATGACCAGCCTCTCAACGTATGGACAGAGCGGCAAGCAGCAACCGCCGCTCGGCATGTACGCAGCTCCCAATCCGCCTTTGGCGCGTACGACATCACAGCCTTACGTCGCCAGATGGATGTCCGCATCTCCTACCCATCAACCTTCAGGTGGAAGCACGAGTCCAGCAAAGGATGGGTACCATACATACGAATATCCTGGGAGCACGGCCGACGCCCATCAATATCAGCAGGTATCTGCGGGGATGCAGCGCCGGGACTCGAATACGAAACCAACAGGCCCGACGTACCCCGTGTTGAACCTTCCCGTAGGTACGAGGAAGAAGAAGGTGTGGAAGAAGAAGACGAATGCGGATGGAACGGAAGAGGATGTGTTGACGGATGGAGAGGAGGAGGAGGAAGTGTTCGAGAAGCGGAAGAGGTTGTTTTATTTCGATCGGTGATTGCTCGATCTCTCTCGTCCCGGTCATCTCGTTTTCTCCTTGGAAAAGTACCACCTCGGCGTCGCTCAGCATCAACTGCCACAACATAACTTCGAGCCTGCAAGCCCTATAATCCTTCTGAAACGGTCACGCCCGCCTTTCGCTTTCTTGTCAACATCTTCCATCCAGTTCCGAATCATTTCAAAGCCATGCACGCCACTTCCCCCCTCTTCTTATCCATTAAACTCAAGATCTTCCCGCTTTTGGACTTGCTTTGTTTTCTTGGTCGCATTGCTTTCGATGCTGTTTGCTCTCTGGGTTTCCATTTCTTGTACATCTTGTAACGATAGTCTTCCTGTATTGTACTCTCGTGCCGAAATCCAGCAAGTGACCAATGTGTTACATAACCCTCTGCTTGAACACGATCTACATTGAACACCAACGCTCAGTCACTACTACCGAACGACACGCTCCATCGAACGTCAAATGCTTTCCACAATATCTTCAGTAAAATGTTATACCGTACTGGTAACCTCCCACTCCATAAACTGTGTGACTCTGTACTCGAGACGCTTCGCAACGCAAACATACCTCCTTCGGCTATCCACCGCCATGCAGAGTCGGGATACTCTAACCTTGGGACCTTAAATTTTCAGTTTTACACATCCTCAGTTAGGCCCATGTGGTTTATGTGTGAAATCTTGTTCTGTCTCACTTCAGTGGCTTATTCCGCAAGTAATCCTACGGCATTATACGTCGTTCATGATTCCAACCGAACTGCAGAACCACAATTGCAGATCACTAGATAGCCAATCCCATGATGGAGTTTTGGTTCTGATACGATGGCATGGGACAGCACATCATCACCTACTTACAGAAGTGTCACTCTAGACTGTTCGAGAGCCAATTGAACATCGAAGAGACCTTTGCGCTTCTCCCGCCTGCCGGTTAGCTCACCCTTCAATACGCCGCTAAGATATCGCGGCAACGGCCCTAACGCCGGCTTCGACAAGCGGACCGCTCAGCGGCCCGGTCATTAGAGAAAGAGCTTCTTGTGTTGGTAGTTCTACGCCGGGGACGATCTCCACTGGCAGCTCCCTCCGAGAGCAGCTTCATACACCACGACCAGGGGCAACTAGGCGAGTAGACACCTCTTTATCTATATTTTGATCGTCGATGACATGGTGTGATTGATATCCCCCCTCCCCCCATATTTTATCAGAATTTAAATCTATCCTAGTATACGTAGGTTTCCGACCTAGATGCTCCGAAGACCGACCTCTGCTACAGCGCAGTCACACCATGGACAAAAATGACATCTCTATCTCAAAAGTCGAGAAGAGTGGAGCGAGGAATTACCCAACGCCTTGACGGATACTAGCAGCGACATCTGATAGCTACACTGGGATTACACTGAGGCCATGGCGATCACTCCGGCATGAAACACAATACGCGATGAATTCCGCACAGTATATTATTGACTATCAGCGAAGGCCACTTTTAGAACTTTCTTCATTGCCACAAGTCAACATCTCACACCCACTTGTCAGTAGCCACCCCAAAGTGGGCCTACCCCTGACTTCATAGCTACCGTATCGAGATTCACCACCACAACCAGTGCCAATTCCTCTATGACCGCCTATTCACCCACCTTCCCTCGACCCCACTAACTAATTCTTCTCGACTCGCTTCTCCTCGAAGATGTGATCCGGATTCCGGGCTACTTCACGCCCAGTACCTCCTTTTATGACGTTTTTGACCTCGCCGATCGCGCCGGCCAGTAAACTCTTCCTGCCTGGTGGACCATACTCATCCCCCTTCGCGTTTATCAAACCATTGTAGTACCTCTCCAACTGGCTGCCTTTTCCCACAACACCGGGAACATCTGATCGGGTTGGGGTTTCGGTCCCAGCTAACGCCTTAACGATTTTCTCCCTCTGTTCTTCCGCTTTCTTGGCTGCCAATTCCTCTTCGCTCGGGCCAAACCAACCATTAAACATTCGTCGTTCACGACTGAAATCCAAAATCAGGAACGCCTATCCGGCTATGGAAAGAAGCTCATGCGCCTAACTCACAGCGTGTACCTATTGACCGCTCCATCGACAGATAGGGTAGGGGCTCCCATGAGGGCTGGCACAAAGAGAATCGCCAAGGCAACAGTGGGGAGTGTCAGGAAGAAGTGCATGGTCTGAAGTGAAAATAGAAGAAGATTTATTATTGAAAGTGGAAGAAGCAGATCGAAGAATGGAAAGAGTAGGGTGGAATAAAGGTTTGCTGCATCAGCTATGAGATTCATGGGTATCCCTTATATTCCACTCGCTAGGCTAAACGGTTAATGTAAGAAAAGGGTTTTTGATGCAATGGGAGTAAGTGTTTCGTGGGTATCCTTGGATATGACATGGTACATGTCCGTGTGACACAACATAGCGGTATCCAAAGCGACGCCTAGTATTTTTAAACGAGGGTAGTTACGACGTCACGACATCAAAAATATGAAGCGTGAGGCTAAACGTTACCTGGAGATTCTTGGTCGCTCACATGGCGTTATATTCCGTATGGACAGTGAGGTGAGCTGCCCTGGATACTGCCTGAGCGTCATTTTACCCTCCCGCATTGCGAATGTATATCTGCCATGTTACAAGCACACAGGTAGGGGCATATATATTTAACGTCAAAGACTAACCGAACGTCATACAGAGCCATAGCATTACTAGACCCAAGTGCTTGAGATGCGAGCACCTGCCGAGTTTAGCTTCTCACACACTTCAATCCAACTCCACTTTCATCCACCCGCCGCCAGCTAGTCAT